>JAQFVV010013356.1:0-65000 GCA_028023455.1 Epiperipatus broadwayi
CCTGCTTCTTTTAATACATCAATTATAATTCCATCATTTCCTGGAGCCTTTCCTTTCTTCATACACTTAATTGCATGTCTCACTTCTTCATTTAAAATTATGGGCAATTGGGAAGATATAATAGATATAGGAGGTACTTGTTCTTTATTACTATATAATTCTTGATAAAAATCTTCTACCAATTTCATGATGTCATCTCTCTTTTTAGTAATAATTCCATTTTTCTTTCTTATTGCAGATATAAATTTTCTACCAATACCAAAATGTTGTTTAACATTTTTGAGACTTTTATTTTCTTCTACAGATTTCCTTGCTATTTCACAGTTATACTTTCTTATATCATTTTCAACTCTTTTCCGTACCATTTTACAAAATTCGAGATATTCAATTCTTTTTAATACATCATTTTTGTATATCTTCATATTCCTTCTTTTCTTCATAAATTCTCTAGTCTCAGTAGAAATTTTATTAGTCAATTGCTGCTTTTTTCTACCAGCTATGTTTGTTGCAGTTTGTAAAAGTGTATCAGTTATTTTCATATTAATTTCATTCAAATCTGTATCATGTTCAAAATCTCCTAACACTTGAAACCTATTTGTAAGTTCTAATTTAAATTCATTAGAATGTTTCTGAAGATTAGGAATATCAACTGTAAATATTGTTTTTCTTAATAATTTTTGTCTCTCTAGTTTTACATTAACACGTAACTTACACCTTACTAATCGATGATCACTTCCTGTGTTAAATTTATTAAGAACATTACAATCTTGAAATATGTATTTTCTGTTAGTCAAAATATAATCCAATTCTGCTGTACCTTCATTTGGATGCTTCCATGTCCATTTCCTTTTAACATTTTTCTCGAAAAATGAATTCATAATATAAAGTTTTTCTTTTTCTGCAAACTCCACAAGTCTATGTCCTCTCTCATTTCTATTACCATAACCAAAATTACCTACAGCAATTTCATCTTTCATTTGTCTACCAATTCTAGCAGTAAAGTCTCCCATAATAATTTTAAAATGTTGTTTACTCTGATCAAAAGCCTTTTGTATATCCATATAAAAATCTTCTACTACTTCATCACTATGAGAACTTATTGGGGCATAAACCTGAATTATCTGCATTTGGTATCTGCTATTAAGTTGTATAACTAATCTTGCCACTCTGTCCGATACACCATCAATCTCCACAATATTGTTCTTCCACTTTTTATTTATAATGAATGCTACTCCACTTGTATTTCCAATATGTGTGCCTTTATAATAGAGTATATGTCCACTTTTTAAATCAATTGTTTCTTCTCCTTTTCTTCTAACTTCACAAAGTCCAATAATGTCCCATTTAATATAAGACAGTTCTTCTTCTAATTCTTGCAATCTTCCTTCACTTGAAAGTGATCTGCAGTTGTAAGTACCTAAATAAAAAGTCATCATCAAATGGCAGCCTGGGTCCGCAATCAGGGGATTCTTAGCACCCTCCGCCTTCGGCCACCAACCGCTGCCTTGGTTGATGACTTTACAGCCTCCTGGGAATAAGGGCCATGCTTTATTTTTGTCTGTCATAATTGTACATATGTATTGGAAAAATATTTATCATTTACACAAACATTCATTCTGCCTTATCAGGCACTGAGAAGAAAGATCACGGTGTTTCTTGATCTTAAACTCAGAGGTAAAAAGCCACTAAACTCACCACACTGGCTAATGTATGTTGGTGAGCAGCCCATCCATGTTCGTATACTATATGAATAATCACATTGTAATAACAGCTGCAATGACAAGAATGTATGGAGTGGACATTAGGAATTTGCCCTGCTCGGTTCCTTTAAGGCCTCCAAGAGGAATCAAAGGGTCTCCTTTCAGTTAATAGAAAACTCCTTTCTGCAGCCATTGACTAGACTGGTTTGGATCGTGGCTGTTAGGATAGGATGGTTTTTATACAAAGAAGTGATGTAATGGCATATATGTATACCATTACAATATATATGCATGCACCAACATAAAAGCATTTTTATATTATTTTAATATAGATGATGTAAAAAAAGCCATCATTTGATTATCATCAGTAGACACTTTTTTTCCTTGTATTATTGTACTTTTGACAGCCAGATGTGAAGCTATGTATACATAATTATGTATCAGATCCAAGAGAATACTTTTTACATTCTATTTCACTATCTGTACAGAGAGAGAGTGGGGTGGGGGGTGAGAAAAGAAAAAAGATTATTTTTATTAATTATGAAAAGTTATTTGACAAAGATAATTAAATCTTCTTATTAAATATATTGATAGAGGAGAGGAACATAAATTGAAAGGAGATATATTTGGTAAGAAATTTGTATGTAAATCTTACAAAATATTAAATTGAATGGTCTTCCTAATTTATATATATACTCAAGTAAATTTAAAATCAAAAATCAATAATTTATATATTTACTTGAGTATATATATATATATATATATATTTATATATATACTCAAGTAAATTTAAAATCAAAAATCAATAATTTATAAAAGATACTTATGAGATATATTTAAGGGAACATGAGATCAAGAGATCTCTGTGATCATTGAGAGATCAGGAGCTAATTGATGAGCAACCATACTAATTCTAAATTCAACCAGCATTATAATAAGTCAAAGTAAGTATGGGTAAATACTCAAGAGAATAACCATCCATCATCATCATTGATGGGAATAAACAAATTAGTACATTACATCAGAATAAAATCAACAGTCCATCTTGTGGCTGGATTTCAACAATAAAAAAAATATGAATCAACAGTCAACCTTGTGGATGGATTGGAAATGGGTCTTCTGTAGACCAGGCTAACTATTGAGCCTTTGCCAGCCTGGGCAATTATATAACATGACTTGGATGCACCAGTTTAGTGTCCATCCATTAAAAGTACACAATAATCAGAAATTGAAACAATAGTGCTGAGACATTTAAAACATGCTGATCATCATCAATGCTTAGGCCACCTGTACTGGCCAACTATAAACCTAAATTTTTAATAAGACTAAAGTAAAATAAAAAAATAATAGTGCATGGGCTTTAAAGAGTATCCTCTTTTGCGCCAACCAGGATAATGATTGATTATCACCGGATGCCTAAAGAACTAAACACATCCCCATTTATCCGTGTCCGAAATCTAGCTCAGAGAACATGGGCTCTATCACTGTATGTGAACAAGAGATGATGGAATACAATTCTTAACAATTAAATATAAGTTTATTAATAACAACAACAAAAAAAGATATTTAAGGTCTGATTTTGAATAATATACAATAATAAAAGTCATTATACTGTAATTTACAATATTGCTACAAAATTCAAGTTATTACATTAATTGACAATATTTACCATTTAAAATTCAAATTGTTACATTAATTTACAAAACGTATAATAAAATATATTCAAATTATTACTATGGTTTACACATATATATGCGCACAGACGCGCGAAAAATAAAAATAAATTGACATTTAATAAAAAAATATATATATTAACATTTTACATATATGAGTGTGCGTGTATATACATACGCACACTGACTTTTATCTATTTCAAGTTTTTACAATAGTATTAAAATTTTCTAATACATAAATTTCCTACCTATATGTGTGTATAAACAAAATATAGATACAATTTACAATTAGTTTCAATCTATAAGTTCTCAAAAGTATAGTCAATTTTTTTGACAGGTATTTGTTGATTAATTATCAACGTTTTTTGGACCAATTTAAAAGATTTGCTTTTTCGATTTTAATTCAAACAAAATTATGCTTGCATTTAAATTATATATTCCTTTTTTTTTTTAATGAATATGAAAATTATTTCTTAGCAAAATATATATAGCAAATCGTCTTTCTTTTAATCATTTGACTGGAGCAAATTTTACTTTCAGTTACGAAGTTAAAATGTCTTTTATAAGAATATTTAAAAAAATACAACTCACTGTATACACATGCGATGTATTTATCTGTGGTTTCCTGCTTGCATAGATGAACAGTAGCATCAGTACACCAATTTCTTCAAGCTTTCTCTTGGTAAGCTTGGTTTTTGATCCATCAGAAAATATAATATAGGTTTGTTGTCATCTTCCAAGTAATTAGTTGGCATACCATGAGCTTACTTTTGTAGTCCAAGCATTTGTCAAGCTGTCTTCTAGAACATATTTAAGCAGCTAGTTGATGCATTTGAAGTGACCCTGGCTTCATGAATCAAAACTGCAGTAAACTATAAGGCAGCTACTTGACTGTCCTTAGATCTTCATAAGAGCTTGATATAACTCTGCTAGCTATTTTGACTTCATTTTTTTTCAGGCTATTGATTCAGAAGTGATCCAGCTTCAAAACCAAAACTTCTGTGAAGGAAAATAGTAGCAGCTCCTGCCTTCAGAAACATTTGTTCATGGTAGCTTTTCTGAAAACTCTCTGCTACAGCCAACTTCATACTGCTCTCTTCAAAATCATTATCCAAACTGGAGTTAATTTGTTATCAACCCTTTTTATAAAATCGTCTGAGGTGTTAACAACACTTTGATTAACAACAGAGTTTTATTTTTAACTCTCTAATCCCTTTAAAAACATATACATGTTTTTACTTAGGGGATTTTTAATAGATAAAAAATTTGTTTTTAATTAATTAAAAAAATTCCAAAAACAAGTATTGTGTTTTTACATTTCACAATCAGAATAATAATAATAACAATACAATATTTATATTTATTAAGACCTTTTTTAAAACATTAATTTCATAATGAAATTTTATTTTAAACCCATAGTTATTTAACCCTTTATTTATTATGGTTTTATTTTAGGAAATATAAAAAAAAAAATCTACAAAACTTTCCTTTATTTTATGTATATATTTATGCACATACACTATATTAGTGTGTGTGATGTAACTCAACTGATTACAATATATATATATATAAGAAAAAGAATAAAGTAGGAATCTATTTTCTATTTTTTTTAAATTATATATTTGAGCAATTCAATAAGTATTATTTTTTAATAAGGAAGGAACTAATAATGGAAATAAAAGAATTCATTATAGATTGATTGATGTTGGAGCAGTATTTATAGGTTAGTGATGATCTTATTAAAAATGGTATTGCACATAGAGCTTATGAAAGTTTTGTATGAAAATATTTTCAAATGAAATGAAAGAACAAAGATGGTGGATAGAAGTGATTAAGATTATGCAATTCCCAGAACGTTTGAAAAAGGATTAGAGTTTTCGAATATTTTGAAAACTGATTGTTCCAAACGTAATAATAAAAATATAGTATAAGAATTGCAATGATTATAAGGCATTTTACAAAATGAAATGATATCATGTTGTCTATTAAAATTATATTCAAAACAGAAATTTGTAAATGTTTTGCTTGAATTGTTTTTTAAAGAAGGTAGAAACACAAACAATTAGAATAAAAAAAAAGTTTGAAGGATTTATAAAATTTGGAGAAGAATGGAAAATGTATGTTGTAAATATTGAAATATTAAATAAAATAATTGAAAAAAAATATTGAAAAAATAATTAAAAAGACTTGAAATAAACATATATTAAAAGATAGAAAATTATGATAAATGTGATGGAAAAAAAACTGTACAAAGTTTGAGGACAAAGATAAAAGACAGAAGTTTATTGATGATATTGAGAAGGGAAATAATTATGAATATATGAGAACTTAGAATAATAAAAAGAAACAGAATGACTTGGACAAAATATCTAATTTGAAATCTGAGTTTTGGCAAATAATTATTAAAAAAGACATTGCATTTACCAACACTTTTAATAATGTAAAGTAACATTTATTCAAAAGGGTTCTTAATTTAATGAATCAAGAAAAGATTAAGGCAACTGAAATTACTAAAAGCAAATTCCCCATTCTATCACCAGATGAGAATACAGCAATAAGAAATCAGGATATAGCAACTAGTAAACTTCTTTATTTAAAAAAAATTACAAAACAATAAAAGTAATCTGTAACAATATACAATTATGACTGTAAAGTAGCAAATAAAATTACAAACAAATGGGGAAATAAAGCTCAACAATAAAAATAACACATAAAAATATTAAATGACATTAAGTTTGGGAAATGTATAAAATAATATTAAATTTATTTATGATAAACATTTGTAAAATCAGTTAAACAAACATGTAATAAAAATGATTCAGGTTTTGCATTAAAGTTTGCCACCACAAATGATTATGGTTGTGACTGGAAATGTTTTTGATATATATTTTTCTTTTTAAATATTTTATACATGTCTTCCAACCAAAAACATTTGGTGGACTGTGTGTGGGTTCCTGTATTTGGTTTTGTCTAAAATTTCTTATAATAAAACTTACCACAAGGCACATCAAACTTAATTGTGAAACTTACTATAAATCAGCACCCATTAAAGTTTGAGACTTGAATATATATATATATATATATATATATATATATATATATATATATATATATATATATATATATATATATATATATATATATATATATATATATATATATATATATATATTGTAATGGAATGGGTAGTTATAAAAAATATTTCAAATAATGTAATGAAGTAAAGTAAGGTTTACTATCAAATATATATAAATATATAAGCAATATTATATATTATAGAAAGCATGAGAGAGAAATCTCTGAGAGATCAACTACTTAGGTCAGAAGAGATCAGTTAACTCCTTACAGCAAGTATATTTTTACATCAACCAGCACTATAAATAAAAGTATGAGTGATACTCAAAATAAATAACCATTACCATCATGAATGATCCATCAATCAAACTACATCATCAGTTAATCAGGTGACTGGATTGGAAATGGATCTTCTGTAGACTTGGTTAACTATTTAGCCTTTGTCAGCTTGTGCAATTATTTAAACTTTACTTGGATGCATCACTTAAGTGCTAATACATCAGAATACACAATCTAGAAAAAAATCTAACCAATAATGTTGGGACATTAAACATGCTGATCATCATTAATGCTCTGGTCACTTGTACCAGCCAACTATAACATTAAATTCTAATAAAGGCTAAATTAAATAAAATGTAGTGCATGGGATTTAAAAAGTATTGTTTTTTGCATCAATCAGGATGATGATTGATAATTTCTGGATGCCCAAAAGCACTAATATACATCCCCATTTATATATCAGCCATTATACATGAATCTAACTCAGAAGAACTCATGCTCTATTACTGTATGTGATCCAGAGATGATGGAAAAAGATATTCTAAAAACATTTAAAACCACTGGAATAATTGTCATAATTGAACATAAGTTTATTAACAATAAAAAATGATATTAAGGTCTAAAATAAGGCTATGCATATCAATTAAGCTTTTTGATTTTGATTAACATACAATAAACAATATCACAGTGATTTATATGCTTAATATACAAAATAGAAGTTATTACATTATGATTTACATATATGTTCCATATAGGTTTATTTAAAACCCAATCTGCACACAGATGTGTGCCTTAATATAAAATGAACATGTTTGAATTTATCAAAATAATAAAATTATTAAAAATATAATTTCATTTGAAAACTATACATAAAATTCATACATAAGTATATCTATGAGCATATATGTGTATCTATGAGCATATAGATGATATGAATTAATATTATTAATAATACTGATTTTTTTTCAGTCAATAAAAGTATTTTTATTTTTTTTTTTTTTTATCTTTTAAAAAATAAAGTTAATTTTTTTTACAGGTAACTCAAAAGTTATTTTTATGTCAGGTAATTCTCAATTAATTAATGTCATCTTTAAATTAATGTAAGAAAGATTTTTGAAGTCATATTTTTTATTTTTCAAAATAAATTGTCCATGAATCAATCATTATTTTTAGATTTTAATTCAATTCAAGCAAAATTATTTACTTGTTATCTTTTAAAATATATAGATTTTTAAATGTCATTTTTACCAAATAAATTATTTAAAATTTCATTTTCATTATTTATCTGTGCTTCTCTTGGTCTTGAGGAGACAGGTATAGTCCAGGATTGTCATAGTCAGGAAGGTATAATTCAGGTAAAATATTGGCATTCAATCAGTTACCTTGTGCCTAGGATTTTATGAGTTTCAGGCTAGAAAACTGTCTTATCCACATTTAAGGATTTAGAGAATGAGAAGTGGGTCTTCCTTTTAATCTCCAAACTCAGGTATAGTGAATCAGCAGCAGCTGCCTCTTTCTGTGTTCACTTCAGGTACATTTTCATGAGAGCTATCTGTATAGGTCTGGAAACTATCTATGCTAACCAACTCTTTCTGGCCACACATTTACTGTTAATTACAGCAAACTATTCTTATTTCCCATTGCTTTTCAAAAATTTTAAAGCCAAATAGCTAGGCATGAGCCAGCTGCTTTTCTCAATATTAAAACCAAACTTTGCAGCTAACTCTTAGTAACTTGCTTCTCAAAAAATATTAACTAGACTGAACTAATCTCATTCCATCTAGTATTTTATAGTTTTGGATTTCTGAGGGGATAAAAACACATTGCAGACTGTTTCCAAACTGTTTAATCTTGTTTACTCTTCAGGTGATAAAAGCACAGTAACTGAAAACCGAGTTTTTTTTGTCTTGATTAAAGACAATTTTACTCTCTCCAAAACCACTTTTAATTAAAAACTACATTTGGAAATCTTATCAAACATTTTTAAAAATAGATAATTTACCAATTAATTAAAAGATTTCAAAAATACCATACTTGTTTTTAAATTTCAAAATCAGAATATTATTTATTTGGACCTTTTTGTAAAAAAATATTTATTTCATAATAAAATTCTGTTTTAATTCTGAGTTATTTAACCCTTTATTTATCATTTTTCTTCCAAATGAAATATAGAAAATATCTACAAAAATTTATGTCTGTGTTTATTTCTACTTTTCCTTTACTTTGAAATGAGATCAGACATATATATATATATATATATATATATATATATATACATATATATATATATATATATATATATACATGGTTGGAAGCACCATATATATATATATATATATATATGTTTATACACACAATTTATGATGCTGTGTGCCGTGAAACCCAGATGGTTACAGTACATATATATTATGATATATACTTGTCATTTATAGTTATCTTTGTAGTTTATGAGTTTGTAGTTTATGAGTAACTAAATAAAGTAAAAAATTGAAGGTCTTATGTTTATTAAATATAATTATTAATTTGGATAAATGTAAAATGAGTGGATACTTTATTTATTAAATTTAAAAATGAAATATTTTTATTAAGTTATATAAATCATAATAATGCCTCATTAAGATTAGAAGAAAGATAATCATAACTTCATGAGCTAGAATTTAAAAAAAGAAACATAAAAAGACTACATCATTATTTTTTTGTTGGTTTCCAAATGATAAAACAAGTTCAAAAAATAATATACATACATTTTTCTTTAGAACTTATGGTTTAGTTTCATATATATTTTATCAATAGATTTTGCATTTGTGGCAAAGAAATGATATATTGTGAGTAAAAAATTACTTAGGAGGGAAAGAAAACAAACTTCCTCTCATATGATAATCTTTATGACTAAAATGAAATAATTAACAACAAACACTATGCTTAATTGCCATGGAGTTAAGACCATTAAATTTAACATGGATTGTAACACTAACAAGTGAAATAATTGGATTCATGTAATAATTAAAATGTTTATGGATCCCTACATTTGTGCTTTGTTAGTCTGGAGATGCCAAAGAAAATACTGCAGTTGCTCACAGATAAATTTTTTAAAAATATCTATTCAGAGGACTTTCAGTTACCAATAATGGTTAAAAATATAATGGTGACTTTTTATAAATACTCATCAAAAATCTTTTTTCTTTATTAATAGTCTTAATTAGAAACTAGTTTTATTTTTTTCTATCATTTAATATGCACTTCAATAAAAAAAAATATATTAAGCAAGTTAAATTTGAATTAATTATGACATATTACTTTTATAAAACCAATCAAAAATTTAAAATATAGCTAATATTTTCTATAATTTAGTTCAAAATTATAAAATAACTTTTATTGTAAAGCATTTCTTGATTTTGAATGATATGAAATATTTCCTTTAAATAAAAAAATAATAACATTAAAATTTCCATTATATATATATATATGAAAAACAAAAAAACACAAGTTAAAAAACTTGCTAATGCTTGTATTTATGATAACAGATGGTGTTCTACCAAAAACACCGTCAAGCGTAGTTTTATGTTTACATAAACGTCAGAGCGAGCATTCACTATTTCTAACTTTAATTCCACTTTCAGATCATGATTTCAAGCTATTTGCTATCGTCAGTGAAAGACAGGAATAAGAAACTAGATCTAAACACAAACTCTGAGCATTTATGAAACAGTTTCTATTCAGCTTGCAAGCGTGAATCTTTTAGACACGTTAATGTCTTCAAACTCAGCATAGCAATCCAGATAGCTACATGGGTCTGATCTCAGTTCAGCATCACCACATAGTAGAAGCCTCTGCAATATACATCATTGCTTGTATTTATGATAATAGATGGCATTCTACCAAAAACACTGTCAAGCGTAGTTTTCTGTTTACATAAATGTCAGAGCGAGCATTCACTATCTCTAACTTTAATTCCACTTTCAGATCATGATTTCAAGCTATTTGCTATCGTCAGTGAAAGACTGGAATAAGAAACTAGATCTAAACACAAACTCTGAGCATTTATGAAACAGTTTCTATTCAGCTTGCAAGCATGAATCTTTTAGACATGTTAATGTCTTCAAACTCAGGATAGCAAGCCAGATAGCTACATGGGTCTGATCTCAGTTCAGCATCACCACATAGTAGAAGCCTCTGCAATATACATCATTGCAAGAAAGACCTCAAAGGTACATTTATGAAAAACAAAAAAAACACAAGTTAAAAACTTGCTAATGCTTGTATTTATGATAACAGATGGCGTTCTACCAAAAACACCATCTGGCTTGCTATGCTGAGTTTGAAGACATTAATGTGTCTAAAAGATTCACGCTTGCAAGCTGAATAGAAACTGTTTCATAAATGCTCAGAGTTTGTGTTTAAATCTAGTTTCCTATTCCTGTCTTTCACTGATGATAGCAAATAGCTTGAAATCATGATCTGAAAGTGGAATTAAAGTTAGAGATAGTGAATGCTCGCTCTGACATTTATGTAAACAGAAAACTACGCTTGACAGTGTTTTTGGTAGAACGCCATCTGTTATCATAAATACAAGCATTAGCAAGTTTTTTAACTTGTGTTTTTTTGTTTTTCATAAATGTACCTTTGAGGTCTTTCTTGCAATGATGTATATTGCAGAGGCTTCTACTATGTGGTGATGCTGAACTGAGATCAGACCCATGTAGCTATCTGGCTTGCTATTCTGAGTTTGAAGACATTAACGTGTCTAAAAGATTCACGCTTGCAAGCTGAATAGAAACTGTTTCATAAATGATCAAAGTTTGTGTTTAGATCTAGTTTCTTATTCCTGTCTTTCACTGATGATAGCAAATAGCTTGAAATCATGATCTGAAAGTGGAATTAAAGTTAGAGATAGTGAATGCTTGCTCTGAAGTTTATGTAAACAGAAAACTATGCTTGACGGTGTTTTTGGTAGAATGCCATCTGTTATCATATATATATATATATATAGAGAGAGAGAGAGAGAAACTCTGTAGTTAATCCTTTATGACTTGATTATTTGAGATAATAATTGTAATTAGAGATTGTATCTTTTGATTGCAACCTGGCAGGAATAAATTTTACATATCAATTACATGATGTTAATTGCAGTTATTACTTAAATTATTATTGTTTTAAACACCTAACTGAGTTAATGTTTACATTAATAAATTAAAAATTTATTATTAATTCAAGTAGCTATTGATTGATCTATCACACAAATCATTCTATTATATGAAACAATCTTATTATTATTAAGATATTTAACTGTAATACTGCAAAGCGTATCAGCAAATAAATCATTTATTTAATTTATTTTCTTTATCATGCAAAAATAATTATCTCTGGATCCATTGGTGCCTTAAATATGCATGAGTGCATTGTAGATATAAATCTAAATCAGCATAGAGACATTTATGGATTAATTCATTTATTTGTTTATTTACTCTTTATTTTTTAGTTGTCCAAGTGCAGCATTTATTCCGCATATATTAGATTGTCAAAATAAGTAATGCATAAATGTAGTAAAATACTTGGTTCATGATTTTATTTATTACATTTTGTCCCCCAAATCCAACTAGCCCTGCTCAGTTCTATTATATTTATCGTTATTCAATCTGCAAGCTATTCAGTGAACAGTTAGTTTTATTTTATCCATATTGTTGTTGTTCTGTTTTCACTTACATATTTTTTTATTGTTGTTGATGACTAGTGTTTATTGCTCCATTATATTTATAGCTTGTCCAAATATTTGGACATTTGTAGGCAGGCGAGTTTTCATTCATTATTTTATTAATTGTTCATTACATTTTGGTTTGTGCAACAAGGAAATATTATTATTCATGAGACAATATTGTTTTATTAGCATTGTTCTTATATTTTATATTATTTTTCATTACAATATATATATAAATTTTCAATTTAATATATATATGACATTGAAGTGTTAAGAGTATGTTTTTTTTTTTTTTTCATGTGTCAAATGCATTGACCGAGAAGTGAACCCAGTCCAGCTGCTTGGAAGGCAGCTATGCTAACCACTAGGCCACCAACGCTTGATGAAAAGTAAGTTTTCTTTGGTGAAGCCATGTTATACAAATTTTAAAAAACTAAAATCTTATATATTGATTATTTTTGTAGTTTGACATATAGATGAATAGTTTTAATTTATTTCTCAATGTAAGCATTATGACTCAGCTTTTCCCAAATTTATATTTAATTGAATTCAGCCTATAGACATGTCGTAATTGAGATCATATCTAAATGACTAAAAATAAAAATATGAATATATAGCAATACTTTATACATATTGACAATAGTTTCAATGGTAGAATATAAAATTTATTTGCACTTTTCATATTTAATAATACAACACAAACAGCAATGAGCGATGGAAATTATAGATCCATTATATAATAATGTAACTTCTAATCTTAATGATATAGGAGACTTTATTATAAAATAATGAAGCTCTTTATATCATAAAGTCTTATTTCTATATAACATGGATATTACATTACTATATATATTAAATTTAATATTTATGTATTTTATATTATTGTGCTTTAAACATTATTTTTATTTATTATAATAATATTAATGTATTTTACAATCTCAGTTTTTCATGTTCACATAAAATAAATATTTTTGAATAAAGTTTTTATATTATGCTGTTATATATTGCATTAATGTTTGTCTTTTTATATTTGCATATATTTTTATCATTCATTTGAAATTAAAAGTGAGTATTTATTTGTTGTAATCTGTTTAGTCTCTAGAAAGTAGACTGAATGTTAAAGCAATTTCTTATTAAAACATCACATTCTGCATAATTGAAAAAAATTTTAATATCTAATATTTTCTTAAAACAAAGGCAATGAATATTTTAAAGCAATTGCTACTGACAAGTTGATTCTATTATCAAATTTAAAAATTTTAATGTAAAATTTAAAATATTGCTAAGAAAACTTTTGTTTTCAAAATATTTTCTTTTGATGTAATTATTGTTTTAAATCAACATCATATATTATATAAATAAATAAAATTTGGTCGCACACTTAATTTTAGTTTTTAAAATGTTCTCAAAATGACAGACAATTAGTAATAGTTTTAATAATCATTGCGGTCATAAATAAAATCTATTCAGGGCCATTTGCCAAAAATGTAATATAATACTTTTTCAAGCATTATATTCATTTTTAAATTAGTTTTAAAAGCTACTTTTAAAGAAAAAAATCGTCACAACACATAACAAATGTCAGTTTGTAAGAAAAGAGACAATGTGTGTATTAGAGGATATTAATATGGAAGAAAAGTGATTATATCAAGAACTGAAGAAACATATAATACAAGAACGATTTATAAAAATCTCATATTATGCATCCAAAATGAGAAGAATATTGTGAAGAGGGATAACAATGCTAGCTTTAATTTTTGAGAGTGATGTTGTGTAATTAACTAATAAAATTAAAAGATTCTATAAAGAATAAAGGAAGATATAATAAAGTGTTTAAAAAGTATTGTGCTAGTAACGATGAGTGATATAGGTTTTTCAATGAGGCATATTTTTAATAAGTTGAATATATCATAATTTTCTCATTTATAATGATAAAAGAATTATTAAAATTGGATTATATGAAAGTGATAATAAACTGAATGCAAAAACTCTAAAGTATGCCATGAAGATAAATAAAAATTGTTTATTTATGTATTAAAAAATGTACTAAGAGAGAATTTAGAATTAAATGAAAAAAAAAATTATAAGAAATATAAAAAAAGCAAAGAGGAATACATTATTTAAAAAAAACAACAAAAAAACAAAACGATAGTAACAGTAAACGTTTTATGACAATAAACTTAACACTACACACAAAAAAAACGAGTTTTTGATACAGAATGTTATATAATTGTGGTTAGGCATAATCATGGATATAAATGTAATCATGTAGAAGGGAATTAATTTTTATACTTAGAAGTTGGTTTATATAAAAATAAACTCTAACTAAAAGTGTTACACTTATGCTTTTAAAACAGTTATTGATAGTGACTGCATGTAAAAATCTAATAGTGCATATGTGAAGATTAATTCTCTTCTACAATATTACAGTAGAAATAATATATAATTATTTAAACAGAGTAGATGATTTGGAGATTAAAAAGTAAGCATGGATGAAAAAAGATAAAATTTGGAGTGCAGATATGGTTAAAATGCTTGTGAGATAGGATGGTTATAAAAGACAAGAATAGTTGAAATTTTTTAATAATAGTAATATGGATCTTAATAAGGCATTACAGTGATAAAATGAGTGTGTAACTTTGGTATATATGCAGCTATGAATTTTATATCATTTCAAATGATGTGAAATGAAAAAAAGAATAGTTTTAAAAAAATAATATATAGTTGCATTAATATATATATATATATGTGTGTGTGTGTGTGTGTGTGTGTAATAAATTAAGTTTGATATCTGTATTTGTTCTACAATATATTATAACGATCCAAACGAAGTGGGAGATCACATCGCACCGCACCGCACTACCAAAGGGCGCCATCTAGGCATTTGAGCCTAGAAAAATTTATAAAGTAGGCAGATACGCGCTGTTAGGATTCCACTTTATTTACATATTTAGATCGTTAGCCCATTGTCACTAGCTCAGCGGAGACGCTGAGATAAAAATCTATAAATTTTATATCTTAAATATAAAAGAATAAAATAATAAAAGCCACTGCCAGAAATTAACACAGAAAAATATTTATTTACGCACATATAAAATAATATTTAAATTTTGAGGAATAAATTTAATGTTTATAATTTTATATTAATTTTTAATTTTACATTTAAAATAGCTTGCTATAATGTTTAATATTTTATTTAGAGGGTCGAGTATGAATGGACTACATAGGTCTGCATTTGAAAGGAAAATATTCTTCCCTGATTTAACCTTAGGCAACAAATTTCGCAATCAACTGGCGCCAATCCATCTGATACATTCATATATTCAATGTAGCATGATACGACAACACAAAATACTATATTGTCAGGAATGTACATCTGAACAATAAGTAGAAGTAGAGAAGACATTGACTCTCCACCAACAGGAATGTGACATCTGTGGGCAAGTAGATCAATAAACTAAAAACTCCATAGGAATGGACTGCGGTCTTCTGCCGACTTACAAACCCATCCATAGGCAAACAGAGGGTGTGTGGCGTATATCTATAATCCTGCCCATAGCGGATCTCATACTACATTTACTAATTACACAAATATATCCAATCCATTGAACCAATTCAACTACGAAATGAATAACCTAAGATTACCCTCCCTTAATACAACTTTACAAAACTATATAGCCATTCGCGCCCGATTAATTTTAACATTTATATACGTTCGCACAGATTTATTTAAAAATGTTGGGTATAGATCGATTACACAGATTCCACGGTCAAAAACATTTCAAAATAAACATAAACGATCAAAATACAAAATTATTGATACCGACAATCGCAGAGGGAAACTTATAAGTAACCCAATAGTATTCACCATAAGATACTTGCGTTGTCACCAATAACTTAAAAGACATCCGAATAAATACATTTTAGATACTCACCGTAAGGTATCATTATTTATCGAATGTCTATATATTTTGATCAAATATGAAAACCAAAATATAATTAACCGCAAACAAATCCATGCAAGCGTCTATAAACAACTTGAAATTACCTCATTTAAAATTTAAACAATAAATATCAATACAATAAATAATAAATGGAAATGATTTTTTTTTTTTTATCAAACGCACACATATATAAAATATCACATTATCAATTTAGTTGACACATAAGTCAGAGAAAAGTTCCTTTTTATAAAATTTAAGTTTACTTAGCAATCTTTAAAGTTCTTAATTAAGGTTATGATTTTAACAATTGTTCAGTTCTATTGCTTACGGTAGAGAAGTCCCTGTTCCCGTTGGCAATTCCCATGCAGACTTTCATGGAAGACCGGTCTGATGTTTTGGAGGTGGCAGTTGCTGGTTCTGTCCTGGTATCACAGTCTTTGCATTTTTAAATAAGTGAGTGAGGACGACAAGTGCGTCTTGTCGCCAGACCCACCAAAATCAAGTTGGAAAAAGCTCCCCAACTCAATATTTTTTTCTTTTTATATCATCCACAAGGATTCACTGAACAAAACGTCACTAATCTGTTTTTTCGTTATGGTCCGGGCCAAGGCTTAGTGCTTCCATTTGTCAAGCTAAAATCTCTTTCTTCTCTTATCTAACTTTCCATCTGACTTTTTAATTAAACAGCTTTTAGATAATTAATAAACAATCATTTCCTTTTATAGATTACAGGAATTAATTAATACCTGTTTTTATTTTAACTTACATTATTTTTTTATTAAAATATTTTTATATTTCAATCTTGTATTTTTTTATTTAAAAAAAATACATTCAAATACTTTTTTTTTTTGTTTATGAAAAAAAAAAAATTTTTAAAGTTTAACATCTGTGCGAATGTATACACGTTTAACAATGTTTTAATTTTAGCATTTAGTTTTTTACTTTTATTTGCGAACTTTTAAGTTTTTATTTTAAATTAATGTAACGACCTATTTATATATCGTTACAATATGTAATATACAAATCAATATATATATATATCAAAATACAATAAAATTTACATAAATTATATTATTTTTAGAAGTACTTTAGACTATACATTTTGTAGTTTTTATCAACTATATAACACTGAATAATCAAAATGAGACAGCATTTAACAATACCCATAGTTCAATTCAGATTTTCCACAATTCTGTTATCTTAACATTTGATGACTGGGGATTCATTAACATTTGATGATTTCTTGAAATCAACATAGCCTCTTTTATTTTATGTTTATTATGACAACGTTAAATTTAAATAATTTTTATATTTTTATAATCAAATTTAAATCCATATTAACACGATTTATTATGATCAAATATAACAGATGATGAAGGTTTATTTACATCTATTCCAGATTGTTTCTCTTTTTGAATTCTATTATATAAAAGCATATGCTCTTTTATTCTCTTCTACTGATATATTGTAAGCCACATCCACATATCAATCTATATATAATAGAATTTTGATTAAATTTTGAATTTTAGAGTTATTAAGCAATCTATTTATATTATTTGTTGAGAAAAAAGCAATATGACACAAACCATTATAAATTCTCCTAATAAACTTAACTTGCTCATTCGATATAAATGGCATTGAAATCCATTTCATTTTGATATTATTTTAATTTTTAAGTTTATTATATTGTTGATTCCTTTTAAATTTTTTAATAATATTAGTAATAGCATTTTTATAATAACCAATTTTCAACAAGTCATTAACAAATAAATGTACATTTTTTATTTTATCACTAGAATATTTGCACAGTTTTTTATTTTGAAATAAGAATGATTTCAATCCAGACAACTTATGACATATAGGTACATGTGATTCATATGAAATAAAACCTCTAGTTTCAGTTGGTTTAATTAACATAAGATAATCCAAACTGTAATCATTACATGTAACTTGAATATCCAAGAATTTTATGGAATTGTATTTCTCTTCAGTTATAACCCACTTTATATCCTTAATCTGTTATATTTGATCATAATAAATCTTGTCAATATGGATTTAAATTGGATTATAAAATATGAAAATTATTCAAATTGAACATTGTCATAATAAACATAAAATAAAAAAGGCTATGTTGATTTCAAGAAATTGTCAAATTTTAATGAATCTTCAGTCATCAAATATTAAGATAACAGAATAGTGGGAAATCTGAATTGCACTATGGGTATTGTTAAATGTTGTCTCATTTTGATTATTCAATGTTATATAGTTGATAAAGACTACAAAATGTAGAATCAAAAGTACTTCTAAAAATAATATAATTTATGTAAATTTTACTGTATATATATATATATTATAATGATTGAAATGAAAGTGAAGATCGAATCTAACCGCAAAATGATATCTGCAACTACCAGGGCGCCATCTAGGCATTTGAGCCTAGAAAAATTTATAAAGTAGGCAGATATGCGCTGTTAAGATTCCACTTTATTTAAATATTCCGATCGTTAGCCCAAGTCACTAGCTCAACGGAGATGCAGAGATAAAAACCTATAAATTTTTATATCTTAAATATCAATAAATAAAAGCCACTGCCAGAAATTAACACATAAAAATATTTATTTACGCACATATAAAATAACATTTAAATTTTGAGGAATAAGTTTAACATTTTAGATTTTTATATTAACTTTTAATTTTACATTTAACTAAGTTTCAATGAGTTTAATATTTTATTTAGATAGTCAAGTATGAATAGACTACATAGATCTGCATTTGAAAAGAAAATATTCTTCCCTGATTTAACCTTAGGCAACAAATTTCGCAACCAAACTGGCGCCAATCCATCTGATACATTCATGTATTCAATGTAGCATGATACGACAACACAAAATACTATACTGTCAGGAAACGTACATCTGAACAATAAGTAGAAATAGAGAAGACATTGACTCTTCACCAACAGGAATATGACATCTGTTGGCAAGTAGAACAATAAACAAAAAACTCCATAGGAATGGACTGCGGTCTTCTGCCGAATTACAAACCCATCCATAGGCAAACAGAGGGTGTGTGGCGTATATCTATAATCCTGCCCGTAGCGGACCTCATACTACATCTACTAATTACACAAATATATCCAATCCATTGAACCAATTCAACTACGAAATGAATAACCTAACCTCCCTTAATATAACTTTACAAAACTATATAGCCATTCACGCCCGACTTAAATTTAACATTTAAATACGTTCGCACAAATGCATTTTATAAAATTTGTTTTAAAACGTTGAGTACAGATCAGCTGCACAGATTCCACGGTCAAAAACATTCCCAATTCAACACAACTGATCAAAATACAAAGGCATTGATAAATGTCACTTGCATAGGGAATATACAAATCCCATTAGCATTCATCGTAAGATGCTTGCAGTGATATTGTTGACATATATTCTAATCAAATGTGAAAACCACAACATTATCAACTGTTAACGAATCTATGCAACGTCTATACCCAACCTAAATTTCATCATTTAAAATTTAAACAATAAACAATTTATACAATAAGAAAAAAAAATGGAAATGATTTTTATCAATCAGAAAACATATAAAATTAAACATTATTAATTTGATTTTAAACTTAAAAAAGTCAGATGGAAGTTCATAAACTTGAATGAAAGTCCTTAATTATTTTAACTTAGAGTTCATGTCAATATAGCTTACGGTAGAAGAGTCCAGGTTTCTGCTTTTAATTCCCCGACGCCTTCATTGGAAGATAATGTTCTGGAGATGGCATTAGCTGGTTCAAGGTATCACAGTCTTTTCATTTTTCCTTTTTAAATAGAGAGTGTGGTATGTGCATCCTACCACCTCTCAAACACTCAACACTGGAACTGTCTGAAAAAAACTGTATTTCCCTTTTTACATTAATCCACACGGATTGACTGAACAAAGACGTCACTAATCCATCACTTTCGTTAGGGTCCGAGCCAAGGCTTAGTGCTTCCATTGGCCAAGCTAATTTCTTTTTATTTTCTTATCTATTTTTTCATCTGACTTTTTAATTACACAGCTTTTAGATAATTAATAAACAATCATTTCCATTTACAGATTACAGGAATTAATTAATACCTGTTTTTATTTTAACTTACGTTATTTTTTTATTAAAATATTTTTATATTTCAATCTTGTATTTTTTTATTAAAAAAATATGTTCAAATACTTTTTTTTTTCGTTTATGAAAAAAATATTTTTAAAGTTTAGCATCTGTGCGAATGTATATACGTTTAACAAACATTTTAATTTTAGCGTTTAGTTTTTTACTTTTATTTGCGAACTTTTAAGTTTTTATTTTAAATTAATGTAACGACATATTTATATATCGTTACATATCAGTAAATGTCCTCAAAAAACAAAAACATTAAAAAAAAAAGAATTTACTTAGTGTTAGTAATTACGTTACACAAATTTCAAAAGGAAAAAACTTTTTTTTTTAAAAGACAAAATAGTAATTACAAATATAATGATAAAAAAAAAAGTTGACTGATGATTTCTTACTACCAGCTAAATTTCTGCCCCCTCCCTTCCAAGTTTCATTTCTCCTACCTTTAACTATTACTTAGGCAAGTTTGAACGATTAGATTTTAATTTAACAAGACTTTTTTTTTTAAAAAAAATGATTTAGATTTATTATTACGTTTTATTTATTAGTTTTTATTCCTCGAATTTATCACTACATATGCGCAATTTTTCTTACTGGCAGTACCTTTTACACAAAATTTAAACTATAACTTTACGTTAATACAAAACATATATCTATACTCATTTCAGAAAAATTATTATGGGCTTCATTTTCAAGGTACTCATGGTTTATTAAACATCTGGCTATAACTTTACGTTAGTACAAAAATGTACTTATTTCAGAAAAAACAACAAATGTTATTTGCATGATTCACTTTTAAAATTCTTAGGGCACTCGTGATTTATTAAAGATAGAAAATTTCATCATCAATTCCCCTTCTCAGGGTCAATCTCTGAGGTAAGGCCCCATGTTGGGCGCCAATTATAACAATCGAAATGAAAGTGAAGATCGAATCTAACTGCAAAATGATATCTGCAACTACCAGGGCGCCATCTAGGCATTTGAGCCTAGAAAAATTTATAAAGTAGGCAGATACGCGCTGTTAAGATTCCACTTTATTTAAATATTCCGATCGTTAGCCCAAGTCACTAGCTCAGCGGAGATGCAGAGATAAAAACCTATAAATTTTTATATCTTAAATATCAATAAATAAAAGCCACTGCCAGAAATTAACACATAAAAATATTTATTTACGCACTTATAAAATAACAATTAAATTTTGAGGAATAAGTTTAACATTTTAGATTTTTATATTAACTTTTAATTTTACATTTAACTAAGTTTCAATGAGTTTAATATTTTATTTAGATAGTCAAGTATGAATAGACTACATAGATCTGCATTTGAAAAGAAAATATTCTTCCCTGATTTAACCTTAGGCAACAAATTTTGCAACCAAACTGGCACCAATCCATCTGATACATTCATGTATTCAATGTAGCATGATACGACAACACAAAATACTATACTGTCAGGAAACGTACATCTGAACAATAAGTAGAAATAGAGAAGACATTGACTCTTCACCAACAGGAATGTGACATCTGTTGGCAAGTAGAACAATAAACAAAAAACTCCATAGGAATGGACTGCGGTCTTCTGCCGACTTACAAATCCATCCATAGGCAAACAGAGGGTGTGTGGCGTATATCTATAATCCTGCCCGTAGCGGACCTCATACTACATCTACTAATTACACAAATATATCCAATCCATTGAACCAATTCAACTACGAAATGAATAACCTAAGATTACCCTCCCTTAATATAACTTTACAAAACTATATAGCCATTCACGCCCGACTTAAATTTAACATTTAAATACGTTCGCACAAATGCATTTTATAAAATTTGTTTTAAAATGTTGAGTACAGATCAGCTGCACAGATTCCACGGTCAAAAACATTCCCAATTCAACACAACCGATCAAAATACAAAGGCATCGATAAACGTCACTTGCATAGGGAATATACAAATCCCATTAGCATTCATCGTAAGATGCTTTGCAATGATATCGTTGACATATTTTTTAATCGAATGTGAAAACCACAACATTATCAACCATTAACGAATCTATGCAACGTCTATACCCAACTTAAATTTCATCATTTAAAATTTAAACAATAAACAATTTATACAATAAGAAAAAAAAAATGGAAATGATTTTTATCAATCGGAAAACATATAAAATTAAACATTATTAATTTGATTTTAAACTTAAAAAAGTCAGATGGAAGTTCATAAACTTGAACGAAAGTCCTTAATTATTTTAACTTAGAGTTCATGTCAATATAGCTTACGGTAGAAGAGTCCAGGTTTCTGCTTTTAATTCCCCGATGCCTCCATTGGAAGATAATGTTCTGGAGAAGGCATTAGCTGGTTCAAGGTATCACAGTCTTTTCATTTTTCCTTTTTAAATAGAGTGTGGTATGTGCATCCTACCACCTCTCAAACACCCAATGCTGGAACTGTCTGAAAAAACTGTATTTCCCTTTTTATATTAATCCACACGGATTGACTGAACAAAGACGTCACTAATCCATCACTTTCGTTAGGGTCCGAGCCAAGGCTTAGTGCTTCCATTGGTCAAGCTAATTTCTTTTTATTTTCTTATCTATTTTTTCATCTGACTTTTTAATTACACAGCTTTTAGATAATTAATAAACAACCATTTCCATTTACAGATTACAGGAATTAATTAATACCTGTTTTTATTTTAACTTACGTTATTTTTTTATTAAAATATTTTTATATTTCAATCTTGTATATTTTTATTAAAAAAAATACGTTCAAATACTTTTTTTTTTGTTTATGAAAAAAATATTTTTAAAGTTTAGCATCTGTGCGAATGTATATACGTTTAACAAACATTTTAATTTTAGCGTTTAGTTTTTTACTTTTATTTGCGAACTTTTAAGTTTTTATTTTAAATTAATGTAATGACATATTTATATATCGTTACAATATATATAATAAATAAAATGTCCATTAATTAAAAACAAAATTGTAATTGTAAATGAAATAATAAATCTAATGGTTTACAAATTATTACAAACAATCCTTAAATCCGCAGAAGTACTCTCAGTGAATTTCTTCAACCTGCCTCAACTGCCATTGAATTTGCAGTTAAAGGCAGGTTGAAGAAATTCACCGAAAGTACTTCTGCAGATTTAAGGATTGTTTGTAATAGTTTGTAAACTGTTAAATTTATTATTTCATTATTTATATATATATATATATATATATATATATATATATATATATATATATATATATATATATATATATATATATATATACTGTAGCCCTTGGATTTGTCCAATACTCCTGTTTTGGAGTTAAATATGCAAAATAGGGTTCAACAACATTTTCCTCATAATGTATGTATTTTTTTCTCTTTAATAAGATTTTAGCAAAGACTAAGTTTGAACCCATATTTAAAGGGATTGTGTATGTTTGACTTAGTAAGCAATCTAAAAATTTATTATTAAGATGTTTCTATCCAAAAGATTATTTTAGTTTTATTTATGGGTCAAGTTAATATTAAAAACATATTTAGAAAAGCAAAATTTATACATTTGTTGATAGGTTGACTGAAAACTGTGTTACAGAGTGAAAATGAATGGATATTATTTTATACTAAGTGAGAAATAAATAGTTAATGAAAGTAGATGAAAAAATAATAATAATATAGGTATAAGAGTTGTAATAAATAAAGATTAAGGCATTAAATCAGTCAATTTAAAAAAATGTAGATATGCATTGCATGTGTGTGTGTGTGTAATCTGATTATAGATTTTGATTGTAGAATTCACAATTAATAATCCTTCCTTGTCATGTTGTAAAGCAATCTTTAAATAAAAAATTAAATTATTTTAATAAGTTTAATATTAGTATTCAAATTTAATTCAAAGTCTGAGTTTGAAACTGAGCTGCAAAATATATATTTTGTTTCATTATTTAATGAAAAAGTAAAAGGGAGAAGATAACTATTCTGTTATTTACTTTTGGTATGGGTTTCATGGTGTTATATTACTCAGTCAATTATTAGAGTCTTTAAATAATGTAAATTTCACCCAGGAATTTAAGTGGACCATTAACGATGATAGTCTGTGAAATGTTAAAAATTAATTGGCAATTATAGCTGTTGAATTGTAGAATTAATTGTGGTCATCTATTTAAAATACAGATTGGAATTTGGCATGTTTTTCTAAAAGAGCAAAAAAGTTAAAATTAATCAAGAAAAAGGGAACAAGTCAATTAATTAAGAAAATAAAGTAACCAGATGACCAGATAGATTTTCTTTATAAAATCCCTGTGTTAACAGAAGGGGAGGGACTCTTTTATATTTGAAACTTTCTATTGCAAGTTTTCTTTCATTGACTTAAAGAAAACTGTGCTATAAAATTTAAAAAATGTTTATTGTTACTTTTTGTCTCTTAAGAATAACTTGGCTAAATCTAACATTGTCTTAGGAAAAGACAATGTGTAGTGAATAAATTTTAAGTGGGCACACACACATTTTAACCTCCAGAGGTTAACTGATAGTCATCACTGGATCAACAAATGGTAATAAAAATTTAAACCACAGAAATCAAACTTTGAGTTTGATGTCATCATGTACAGCCAATTTAAATATATAAAATGAATCCAAAGATAGAAAAAATGACAGCAAAAATGGACTTATATTGTGAAAAAGTTAAACAAATGCTGTTTAACTTAAATTTGCATAAAATTAAAAAGTTTAACTGTAATCTGCATAGAATTGGAAATGAGGAACACAGTTCAGCAAAATAAAAATTGCATATCTGATGGGAAAGGAATCAAACCCCAACCAAAGAACTTTTTGATACAAAGACTTATGTGCTCTTATAAACCGATCAAGGAGGAATGGAAAAGGGAAAAATGGAAACTAGGAACTTGGAGGACACTTCCAAAGAACTTTATATAAGTATATTTTTTTTATTCACTCTTTATGTGTGTAGGACATTTACTTAAAAAAAATTTCTTTCTTCGTAGTGTATCATGTATATCCTCTATTTTAAAATTAATTCATGTTATAATTACCATTGTATTGTTTTGGGGGTAGAGATTGATATCAGATGATTTTGAATATGTTTATTTAAATGTTTTTTTTTTTCATTTTGGAGGTAGATATAGTGATATCAATATTTTATATATGTTTATTTAAATGCTTTTGCTATTATTGTCATTTTGGAGGTATGTGAAATTGATATCATGTCATTCTGATATGCCTTATTTAAACTGCTTTACAAACAATTTAAAAAACAACAACAAAAACTTAAACCTAGATATATTATTGTTGGTATCAGAAGTTATTGTCAAATGCTTAGACTTATAAAACTGCATGTCTAATGAGCTATAACATCATCATTTTCCTATAAAAGTGCATGGAAATAGTTTTGAGAATTTTTTACACATTTTTTATTATTTATTATTATTGTTATCATAGATTTGAGGCCAGAAACAAGCTGATTAATGCTTGAAAAATTTATGGGCTCATATTCCGGTGCACTAGTTCACAAGAATATTAAAGATATGAAAGTTTTACTTGTATAATTTGATGTTTCAACCTGTATGTATGTGGATAGACAAAGGTCACCACAAAATCCAGTGAAGTCTAGCTCACTAAGATTTATACTATATTCATAAAGTATTTGAACCCAGTGGAAGAGTTTTCCCACTTGAGTATTCTCTACACTGTAAGAAGGTTTCTTATTTTGATGGCCAAAGGTGATTGGTATACTTATGTTTTTGTATGATTAGTGATAAAAATTCTAGCATATCTCAACCTTAGTAAAAAGGTTCTCTCCTATTCGGGTCACTGCCTGCCTCATATTAATATTTGATATTCCTTAAGTGTGTATGAGAGATAGCCATGATAAGCATTATTATAAGTATCGATACCAGGTCGCAAACTCAATTTAATGTCAAAATAAATGCAGATAATGTATGTGCAATTAGTGTATTTGAATATTGTTTTATAGATTTAATTTATCATTTGAGCCAAAAATAATAATGTTGATAAATGTAAAATTAAGGGTTGGATAAAACTTACGAATGTTTAAGTGTAAGTGTAAGCAATGTGTATATAAATTTATTTGATCAATATTTGCATAGCCAGCTGAGAACTTCACTGGAAAGGTAATATTGTTAAAATACTATTATGTCAAAAGAACATGAGCATAGAGTGTGTGCACTAAGATGAAGATTAATCTTAATGCCAATTTATTTGCAATGACTTAATCTCACTATTATTAAGATATCTCTGTTGTAAAGATTAGGGCAAAAGAATGTTTGATCAGGATGATAGGATAAGATCAAGAAATTTGTGAAAGAATATTAATTTAAATTTGTTAAATAAAATTATTAAATTCAATTAAGGGAAAAATTAGTTCTAAAACAAATCAGTAATAAAAGAGAAAGCATTGAACCCATCAGAAATTGGTATTCACTAGATTTAAGATAAAATGAAAGCGTAAATATAATGTGTATGAAATTGTAGTTTGTCAAATAAAATTTGTTATTTGTTTTAAATACAATTTGTGTATGTCTCAATGTTTTTTGTGGGTTATTATTATCTAGATATTTCCAATCCAATCATACATCAAGCTATTATTATTAATATTTGAATTATCATGTACGTAAATAATATCTGGTAAAATTGGTTAAATGGTTAATTTCAAATACATAGAATTACCAAATAATTTAATATTGTTGAAGTATAAACTGTGAATAGAGATAGTATTGAGTGAGAGCGAGTGCAGGGGTGGGCATAAAATCCTTTCTCCATCCGTTGTATTCAAACCCCTCTCTAGGCGCATTTCTTTATAATTTTGTTATAATCGTGAATAGGTTTATAATGTATTTCTAAAAGATTTAAGAAGCTTAAATTATTCCAAGATTTAATGTAAATAAATATTAAACTGCATTAAAGCCAACTAAGATCACCTTGGAGGCGATCACGAGTGGAGTGTTTATCACCAATATTCTATCGCAGCTTATTCGATTTCCCCACCTAATTATTCGAAAAACACTGGGAAGAGATTATAATGAAAGAAATGAGCTAGCAAGAATGTAAATTTTAATAGTCAAATAGATAATAGTATAAAAGACATATGGATATGAAGTTGATAGAGGGGTGGATCAGGAAGGTGGAGATGGATATAGAACTTCGCAATTAGAATAAAATTTAATTGTAGCTTTAATTATGGTGAATGGGAGGTGTGCTGAGAATAACCACGAATTTCTAAAAATATTAATATTACCGATTAAAACGCATTCTCAGTGTTCTCTAAATCGATTATGTATTAACCCATTCATGAAATATTATTACTAAGAGTATTGAATTGAGATTTAACCTTTGTATTTTATTAAAGTTGCAATTTGGAGCCCTGACAATTAAAATTATGGATGTTCTGTACCATCATCATCATCCCAGTAGGCTTTAGAAATAGTGTTAGCTGGGAATGATGAAGCATCCATTGATCCATTCTTAAAATGTTATAACTGGCATGCAATTTAACTGCAAGTGTTTAAATGCCATATAGATTTAAAGATAGTACAATCAAACCATAATGTGGATGTGCGACCATTTGAATAAAAATTCTCATTGGTTAGAATAACGATATAATTAGCTTAAACTATCCAATAATCTATGTGATATTTGTAAGCTCTCCCAGTCGTTTAGTTCTATTTGAAATAAATGTGAATGACCGATTGAGAAATTGCAAAATGCGTTTTATGTTAATTTAATAAGTTTTATAAAGTTGACAAAATAAAGAATAACTTTTCATTTGTTAGAATTGATTTTTATTTAGTTACAATTGGCTTGTAATGCGGTCACACGAAGGAGATTAAATTGAATTTATACGCATGAAATATATTAATTTATGCATTATACTTATTGTACTTGAGAAATTATTTTATAAATCTATACTTAGAAATTATTTAATCTATACTTATTATACTAGAATATATATATAATTAATGCATCGCATATTTAATTGATACTTAAGAAATGCATCTTTCGTTAATTTATATTTAAGAAAATGTTCATCTTTCAAAAACCAATATTAAGGAAAATATTATTTTGTTAGATTTAGATTAATTCAACTTGTTAGAATATATATATATTGTAACGTTTATTTATATACGTTACAAATATATTGGCATTTGGTAGAAGCTAAAAAAATAAAAGTAAATTTAGATTTTTTTTTGACTAATTTTTTTTAAAAAAAATAACGTACAATGAAAGTTAAATTATTCTTTCAGTTTTTTTTTATGTAATTAGAAATAAAAGTTAGAATTGGAGAGAACAAAAGACACAAATTACCAATCTAGATAAGAGAAAGTAAAAATATTTCAACTAATTAAAGATGGCAGAATTATGCTGAAAAAAATAGAGACTTTGTAACATAAATTTTATAAAGAATATACAAGATTATAAATGGATATTTTGACAAACAAAAGATATGCGCAGAAATCGGAAAACTGGGCCTCTGAGAGAGTATAAAAGGCAGAGATCAGTTTGAAGGACATCTTGTTCGTTGGTTTCTCTAATTGGTCTTGGATAGCAATAATATATCCAAGATCACTCTACGCTGAAGTAATTCGGCATGTCGGAGTGAACCAGAGCCTCTGAAGACATCGTGCCTGAAGATGTATACCAGAAAAGCTTTCATGACCGACTAGGAGAATGGACCACAGGATCAAATAATAACCAAAAGGCCGAGCTCATTCTACCCAAAAAACTATGCATAGTTATCTACTACTGAATTCCCAAAACTTACCGGTAAGTTATACTTCATTACTCCTGATTGTGACCAAATTAAACGTTTTCAAACAATTTCTAAAAGTATGTTTAAACAATCCCGATAGAGACATTAATTTTCTTGTACAAGAGACATTCAATTTTTTTAAGGAAATTTCTAGAAGAAATTTAGATATGAACAGTAATTGTAAAATTGTTTTTTATTAATTGATTCACATCTGAATTGTGTTCTCTCTAAGTAATTTATTTCAAATATTTTTTTAGTCTATTAGAATAAAATTATTTCCAATACCAATTTTCATTTGTGCGTTATTAATAATAGTTATTATTTTTTATTATTGAATCTATTAGTAGTTTAATAAGATTTAAAAATGTAATTTACCTTTGCCAATATGTTTGAATAAGCCCAGGAATAATAATCTTAAAAAAATTAATTCTCGTAAAGGTATGATGTAATACCGATTAGTTTAAAAGTATTTTTTTTTTTGTGAGATGTTATATGACGATTTCAGCGAATTCTTAGGAATTCTGGCACCCAGATTAAATAAATTAAAAGCTGATTTCATCGATAGCACAATTCTCAACAATTAATAGGCCGAGTTGATCAGGAAATATAGCTATGTTTTTAGAATAGAAATATAACTTTCTTCTTTTTTGACATAGCTTGATCAACTCACGCGCAGTTTATATTAGCGTGTAAGAGGCCTAGCAAAACGAAAAACATTACAATGGCGACCCAACTCGGGCTTCGATTTAACAACTACAACCTGAGATGAGTTGTAATGATAAAGAACATTACAATGATGACTCAAAGAAACTCACAGCCGGAAAATAAATTATGATTTTTTTGAAAAAAAAAAAAAATTATAAAAAAAAAAAAACTAACTAATTAAACCCTGATTATTAAAATATGAAAGAAGATATTTTTTTAATATGACTTCAAGAAAGAAAAAATATATATGTATATTTTTATATATGTCTAAAAACACGATCGTGGCTGATGTAGACGTAAGTCACAAGTATTTGACTGGGTAGGCGGTTACTGAAGAGGGGAATAACATAGCCCCGAGTCCTTATCCGCAGTATATGAACATAAGACCATCTTTAAATGCTCATCAGACTATTTCTAGCAGAGATCCCAATAAAGGGGAAGGCGGATCAAGTTGGACCAAGTTGCCACGAGCCTGTAAGACTCAGAACGATGAGCAACACTCGTTTGTGCTTATAACTTTGGCTTCTTATCGTTAATATTACACTAAAGCGGATAGGACACAGATGAATGTTGAAATATTTTCCATTCCCACCATGTTAGACCTAAAAGTGGGCGTTAAAGCCGAACGTCGCTTGTGAATGAGTCTACACAATATATCAGCACGCTACTACAGGAAAAAAAAAATACGAATATGAATTTAAAAAAAAACTTAAGAATAAAATTAGTGTAAACCCCTATTTTATTCTCATCTCCTGGCACTGGTGATATTGTAACGTTTATTTATATACATTACAAATATATTGGCATTTGGTAGAAGCTAAAAAAATAAAAGTAAATTTAGATTTTTTTTTGACTAATTTTTTTTAAAAAAAATAACGTACAATGAAAGTTAAATTATTCTTTCGTTTTTTTTTTTTATGTAATTAGAAATAAAAGTTAGAATTGGAGAGAACAAAAGACACAAATTACCAATCTATATAAGAGAAAGTAAAAATATTTCAACTAATTAAAGATGGCAGAATTATGCTGAAAAAAATAGAGACTTTGTAACATAAATTTTATAAAGAATATACAAGATTATAAATGGATATTTTGACAAACAAAAGATATGCGCAGAAGTTGGAAAACTGGGCCTCTGAGAGAGTATAATAGGCAGAGATCAGTTTGAAGGACATCTTGTTCGTTGGTTTCTCTAGTTGGTCTTGGATAGCAATAATATATCCAAGATCACTCTATGCTGAAGTAATTCGGCATGTCGGAGTGAACTGGAGCCTCTGAAGACATCGTGCCTGAAGATGTATACCAGAAAAGCTTTCGTGACCGACTAGGAGAATGGACCACAGGATCAAATAATAACCAAAAGGCCGAGCTCATTCTACCCAAAAAACTATGCATAGTTATCTACTACTGAATTCCCAAAACTTACCGGTAAGTTATACTTCATTACTCCTGATTGTGACCAAATTAAACGTTTTCAAACAATTTCTAAAAGTATGTTTAAACAATCCCGATAGAGACATTAATTTTCTTGTACAAGAGACATTCAATTTTTTTAAGGAAATTTCTAGAAGAAATTTAGATATGAACAGTAATTGTAAAATTGTTTTTTATTAATTGATTCATGTCTGAGTTGTGTTCTCTCTAAGTAATTTATTTCAAACATTTTTTTAGTCTATTAGAATAAAATTATTTCCAATACCAATTTTCATTTGTGCGTTATTAATAATAGTTATTATTTTTTATTATTGACTCTATTAGTAGTTTAATAAGATTTAAAAATGTAATTTACCTTTGCCAATATGTTTGAATAAGCCCAGGAATAATAATCTTAAAAAAATTAATTCTCGTAATGATATGATGTAATACCGATTAGTTTAAAAGTATTTTTTTTTATTTGTGAGATGTTATATAATGATTTCAGCAAATTCTTAGGAATTCTGGCGCCCAGATTAAATAAATTAAAAGCTGATTTCGTTGATAGCACAATTCTCAACAATTAATAGGCCAAGTTGATCAGGAAATATAGCTATGTTTTTAGAATAGAAATATAACTTTCTTCTTTTTTGACATAGCTTGAGCAACTCACGCGCAGTTTATATTAGCGTGTAAGAGGCCTAGTAATACGAAAAATGTTACAATATATTACTGTTTATTTTACTTCCATTCTTAACTGCAGAATTGATAGTAATCAATATGTTTTTATTTTTAAATTCTTACACTAATAATCAATCACAACTCACTTGCAGTGAAGTTCTAATTAATTTTTTTACTATATTGTTTTTTAATTTTTCAAAGACATCCTTATTTTGAAGCAAGATTTTCAGATTGAAATTAAATAAAAAGATAATTTTGCTTTTGGAAATGTGTCTAACCACTATGATGATTATCATGAAATATTGCTAAAAAAATTAGACACTACTCTTCAGATATGATGAAGTTTTCTATTGTTTATAGAAATATTAATTAAAAATATAACACATTTTGATAGATTGTATTAACTTAATGTTATAAATATGATATATTATTAAAATAAAGAATAACAAAGGATTTAATAGAGAAAGTTTTGGATTTGTCGAATATGTCATTATAAGATTTTCCAATACATGTCAGTAATTGAATCCACAACAAGTCAAAAAAGTCTGTCATTGTTTTTAAAAATAAATTGAAATTAAAGTTGCAAAAAGCTACACAAAATATAATAATTTGTCAAACATAAAAAAAATTATTGAAATGGATATGATTTTACATATTTTATATAATTATAATATATAAAGAAATGATTTAAATAAAAATGAGTTTACAATATCTTTTATAGCCAAATTTTTTAAATTTAAGTAATAAATGGCTCCTCATCCAATTGGTAGTATTGTTATAAAACATCTATTTGTTGCAGCTCAAGATAACAGACTATGATCATACTACAGAGCTATCATGTAATATATAAAACAGCATATATTTGTTTGTTTTCCACATAACTATAGATTTTATATATATATAATAATAAACAAAACAAGTTGTAAATTTCATAACCTGCTTTTAGCTTGCATTTTATGATCACTAAATAAAGCTTCACCAATAGCTCCTAACAAGCTTTTGTTTACATAAATGCTGAAAGAGATAGAATTTAATATCTTTTTCATTGTCTCCACCTCCAGACCAGCTGATTTTGAGCTAGTTGGCTCATGTCAGTGAAGGGTAGGGAGACTAGAAACTAGATCTAAAAACTAACTCTAAAATCAGCATTTATCAAACACATTTCTATCAGTTTGAAAGCATGAAATTTATCAGGCATGTAATGTCTTAAATCCAGCTTAACAAACTAGATAACTATATTGGTCTGAAATCAGTTCAGTTTCATCATATAGTAAAAGCCTCTGCAATATATATCATTACAAAAACCTTCAAGGTTACATTTATGATAAACAAAAGTTATAAATTTCGTAACATGCTTTTAGCTTTCATTTTATTATCACTAGATGGAGCTTTATCAATAGCTCCTAACAAGCTTTTGTTTACATAAACAATAAGAGAGATAGAATTCAATATTATCTTTCATTGTCTCCACCTCCAGACCAGCTGGTTTTGATCTAGTTGGCTCACATCAGTGAAGGGTAGGGAGACTAGAAACTAGATTTAAATACTAACTCTAAAATCAGCATTTATCAAACATGGTTCTATCAATTTGAAAGCATGAAATTTATCAGACAGGTAATGTCTTCAAATCGAGCTTAACAAACTAGAGAGCTATATGGGTCTGAAATCAGTTCAGTTTAACCATATAGTAAAAGCCTGTCAACACTTGGATGTCCAATCCCAATATCAATTTCAATCAACAATTTCAAACTGTTATCAAGGCAACCTCAACAATATATATATATATATATATATATATATATATATATATATTATTAATATATAGGGTATATGAGCACAGACTTTCATACAACCCACCACTCTCCACACTATCTCATAACACTGATACACTTGAACACATTTATGTTGAAAAGATAAATCATCATCAATATATGTATTTCATGCTATACCAACAATTGTCAGTTGGTCCAGATTACCATCTCCACACATATATGCTATAAGTGTACACATATATATTAAGATAGCCAATGCTTATACTTTAATGGACAGGCTTCCATCTATTCCACACTCCAACTGTCCATCCAATTATAAATCTGATGATGGATTGCTCAAAGGCCACCCTGAGGTTGAGATTCTTGTCACACCCATGTTGACCCCACGTCAATCTGACCCCTCATGTATAAGACATAATCCATTTAATACATATACAAGAGATCGGCAGACATCTCTATGTAATAACTGAAACACACAAGCTTATTATATACCTGTGTTTATATATGTAATATATAGGGTATATGAGCACAGATTTTCACACAACCCATTGCTCTCCACACTATCTCATAACACTGATACACTTGAACACATATATGTTGAAAAGATAAATAATCACCCATATATGTATTTCATGCAAACCAGCAATCATCAGTTGGTCCAGATTACCATCTCCACACATATATGCTATGAAGTGCTCAGATATATATTAAGATAGCCAATGCTCATACTTTAATGGACATGCTTCAATTTACTCCACACCCCAAGTCTTCAACCATCCAACCAATTGAAAATGGAATGCTCAAAGGCCACCCTGAGGTTGAGATTGTTGTCACACCCACGTTGATCTAAGGTCAATCTAACCCCTCATGTACAGGACATAGTCCATGTAATACATATAAAGGGAGGGGCAGACATCTCTACTGTGTAATAACTGAAACACACAAGCTTGTTATATACCTGTGTCTATATATGTACTTCAATTTAAAGTTATTCGAAAAAGTTGTATTTCCATTTGAACTAGCACTCTTCAGTCAGTTAGACATAATCTCTCATATGTCTTCAGCTTTGTTTACTATTTACTAATGTCAAATTACTATAATTTAATCTACAAGCAATAATTTTTTTGAATTCTAACAATAAACTTTTTAGACAAATACATTACCAATTCTTACAAATAGCTTATTAAACTAAAGATTATTTTGGCATTTTTAGCCTAGACATATCTATTCTTATTAATAACAATCATATTGTGTCAATAATTCAATTCTATTGCTTTGTTTCATGTATATATTAGATTATATCCTAATACTTTAACTCACCTCCCAACACACATCATAAATTCATGAATCTTTGAAAAAGGTAAATGAAGAAAGTTGATAGTAAGTGGTTATGACTCTGGCAAACTGAAGAGTGTTTTTTCATCTACAAGTCCATCTTGTCAGTTTCCCATTTATAAATGGCTTTATGTATTCAAGTTACATATAATAAACATAAAGTATCATGACTTATCTAAGACATTAAATGGATGTATAAACGTATTGGCTGTCAACTCAAAGGATTTCCTTTGATGCATTTTTTGATATTTTAAATGAAGTGAGCAGAATAAATTTCTAATGTCTTACACATTTGTTGTTGTCATTGCAGCTGTTATTATTTTTCTATTGTCTACTCATGAATAAGAATTAGTCAGTATGATGAGTTTATTGTTGTTGTTTTTTGCCTTTGAGATTGAGGTTTAGAAACACCATTGTCTTAAATCTATAATAAAGAACTGATTAAACACATTTATCAAAAATCTTTCTTTTAAAACACACAGACATATTTCTTTTTAAGTTATTTCTACCAAAAACACTTCATTCAAACTTAATTCTGTAGAAAATTTATTTAACATTACTTTAGACTTTTTGCATTTATTTGTAGCCCTACTTTCTTGCTTTTATCTGATAACTTTTGCAAAATCACCTGCCTCATTTGCAAAATGTAGATAACTTAAATAATCCCCATTTACGTTTAGTGTCTTAGCTTTCCATTTTAATTAAATAGAATATTTCTTGTGAAACTACTGTAAAAAGTTTTAGAGACATGGAATCAGACTGTCCTATACTCTTCTCAGTGTTAATCTTAGTATCAGTATGCAATCTAATCATTGTTGTTGCATTTTGATAAATATTCTTTAGAATTTGACAATATCCTGGATCTATATCTTGATTATCTAATGCTTTAATCATTGTAAAAATACTTATGAAATTAAATGCCTTTTTATAATCTACAAATTTAGTTCTTTGTATAACTTTTCTCAATACTTAGATGTAATCCACTGTACTTTTAAATCTGGCTTGCTTTTTTGGTTGATTAAAATCCAAAATTTTCTGTAGATGAATTGCAATTACTTTGATAAAAAATTGTATAGAAGAAATAAAAAATGGTACTCATCTTTTAGCTAAAGATGCCGCTCTATGGCATGGTTTTTGCGCCAAAACACATGAAAATGCTGTTTCCACGGCCGACACGTTCGAACCTGCGTTTTCTATACTACAACTTTTTTGTTGTGCTACAGAATGCAGGCTGTTATGTCGCATCGCAGTACAGCATGTATGTCGCATAGCAGCAAATACATTTTCTGAATTCGCACAATTTATAAAATAATTACGTCTTGATGAGAGTTTGTATTTGAATTGTATTGAAATGTTGTTTTCATTGGATTTTTATTTATTTTAAAGTATTGAAATGTTCAGATTTTTTAAAGCAATAATTATAAGACTTTTTACAATGTACTGTATTGAACTTTTATTTGGGAAAATGTTAAATATCTATGTTTTTATTGAGTTGCAATTAGGTAACGTGTCAAGTAACGTACTGTTAGTAACATTTCACGAGACAAAGATTCTACCATCTGTATATTTTTGAAGTAAAAAAGAGCTGTATGAAAAAAATATCCAGTAAGAAAAGTCCAAATATACAGTTTTTTTTGTAAATTTCATAAAAAGCAAATATTATAAACATGTTTAATAAGTAAAGAAGACATTTGTATGTGTTTGTTGTTGTTTAAAAAAGTTTGAGTTTCTTTCTTTTATCCGAGTACAGTTACGATTTTGAATTTTTTTATTTTAGCATTACAAACAACAGAACCCTAACCCTAAAACTAACCCTAACCCTAAAACTAACCCTAAAACTAACCCTAAACTAACCCTAAAACTAACCCTAAACCTAACCCTAAACTAACCCTAAAACTAACCCTAAATCTAACCATAACAACTTTTACTTTTATTACAATTATTATTTTTTAGTTAAACAACAACAAAAAAAGTCGTAACACAAGTAAAAAAATATCCGATAGAAAATTGATATAAAGCCGTAACACAATTTAAAAAGTATACAATATAAAAAACATGAATCAAATTGTAATTTGTTGATTTTATTTTACATTTATTATTATCATTTAAATTGTATATGTTAATAAAAAATAATATTTAAAAAAGATGATTTTGTTTTGTTTTGTTTTTATTTTCGCATTACAAAAAAGCACAGAAAAATTATTAAAATCAATGGCCCATGAATGTTCATATTTTATAGTTTTAGTGTGAAAACAGCACCATCCAATGGCATCTTTAGCTATAAGACAAGCACCTAAAAAACTAATAGATTTGTAATTTCTAATATCTTATCACCTTTTAAAATTATATTGTTATTGTATTTTTCCAATCAACCGTACATCTTTATCATTTAAACATTTGGTATATAAGTTTGTCAAATATTTTCTATTTCTTCATCTGCTTTTTTTAAGATATTGATTATGATTCCATCATTATCAGTAGCTTTTTTTCATATATTTGATTGTATGTCTCACCTTCTCATTTAAAATGCTAAGCAATTCAGAAAATGCAGTAATTGTAAGGAATACTTTGTTTTCTTGTTCTTTAGTGCAATGTAATTCTTTATAGAGTTCTTCCACACATTTTATTATGGGATCTATCTTTTAAGTGATAGTCTTATCTTTTATTTTATTGCAGAAATAAATTTTCTGACATACCAAGATATTGTTTGCACTTCTGAGGCTTTAATTCTAGCTTTTTTTTACTATTTGACATTTGTATTTTCTTATGTCATGGCTTACTTTTGTTCTTACTATTTAACAAATGTCTCAATATTCATTTTTCTTAATGGATTATTTTTATAAATTTTCATATTCCTTCTTTTTTAATACACTGCTCTGATAAAGTACTGCTTCTTTGTACCCACTATCATTGTTGCAATTTTTAATAGTGTATTAATTATCTTTCATTCAAATCTGAAATATCTTCAGAATCTGTTAATATTTTAAAATAATTTGTATGTTTTAATTTAAATCCATTAAAATGTTTTTAGAGATCAAGAATATTAAGTGTGAATATTGTTTATCTTAATAGTTTTTCACTCTCTAGTTTTGCATTCACAATGTTTTATATCACACTAATTGATGTCCTCTTCACGTTCAATATATTAAGAACATTATAATCTTTAAATACAAGTTTTGTGTTAGTTAAAATATAATCCATTTCTGATATACCTTCACGTGAATGCTTCCATGTTCATTTACATTTAGATTTATGTCAATCCTAACTTTCTTGGTTTTATCACCAATAACAAAATTTATCCATAGTACTTTAATCTTTCAATCATTTACCAATTCTGGCATTAAAGTCTCCCATGACAATTTTAACATCTACTTCTTCATCACAAGAGACTTGTTGTGGTATAAATCTAAATTTTGATCTTTCACTTTTTATTTATAATGAATTCCGATATATTCGTATGTCCAAATTTGTGCTTTTGTAATAAAGTGCATGTTCATTTTTTAAATCAACCGGCTCTTTACATTTTTTTCTAACATTAATGCCCCATTTAATATTAAACAGTTCTTTTAATTTATGCAATCTTCCTATGCTTAAAAGTAATCTACATTTGTATGTACACAATCATCATCAAATAGCAGCTTGCATTCCCAAACAGGAATCTTTTAGCGCCCTCTACATTCAGCCACCAAACACTACATTGGCTAAAGTCATAATTTAGTTTCTTTGTCATGATAATACATATCTATTTAAATAAAAATTGATTCACACACACATGCATTCTGCCTTCAGAATCCTAAATTTAAATTTAAATTAGGAACTACCAGGCAACTACAATGAAAGACTATGATGATTTTGATCTTAAACAACTTGCAAGTAAAAACTCAATATATTCATTATTCTGGCCAATGAACATTAGTGAGAAGCTTATCCATGTTTTTATATTGTTTGATTAATAATATAACAATAACAACTTCAACAACAAGAATGTATGGAAAAATTATTCTGTTTGGTTCATTTAAGGACTAAGAGAGGAATCAAAGAAACTCCTTTCATTTAACAGCAAATTGCTTTATGCAGCCATACTAAAAAGTACAAAGTATTAAAAGAAAAAATATTTAAAAATAATACATTTATATAAAAAAAATCAGAAACTAAAATAAAACAATGCATTCAAATATAAATATGAATGTTTGATAAATGATACAATATTTTTATTTTCTAAACAGAATTGCTTCAATTATCTCCATCAGTTTCAATTATTTGAACTTAAATGAAATTTAAATAAGTTAATGGTAATGCCCTTTATTTTTAAAAAATTAAAACAAATATTAGTTTTTGTAATAATATATATTATTTTACAAATTAAATTTATCATTTTTAAATGATGTGAAATTATGCAACACTGATGCAGCAAAATTAAACTTTCCTCAGAAATATAATAAAACCAAACAGTTAGAAGTACAATAACTAAATTAAATATAAATAAATTTGAATGTGATTATAAATTAAGAGAATTGAATGTTTAAGAAATAATATATAAGTAGTAATAATAACTGCTATTGATTGTGTTATTTCTATGAGTAATCATGTGCTGAACTGAGGCTATAGTTGTTGGATAATAAAATCACCTTCAGATATGAGAATTAATTGTGAATAATTAATTAGCAGTATTTATCGAGAATATATTCTCTTGCATCATAAAATACTATGAATTTTTATAGACTAAATATTGTTTTTAATACAAATAGATTTTTTTTTCATGTGGCAAAGCGTTGACCGGGAAGCAAACCCGGAACAGTTGCTTGGAAGGCAGCTATGCTAACCGCTAGGCCACCAACGCTTGACAAGTAGAATTTTTTATACATTATTTTTTCATTTTATCTCTTATTTTTACTTCATTATTTTTATACACAGATGTAAGTATATGTGGTCATTTTTCTACATTAATTGTAATGATAGCATTTACTGTTTATGCATCTCTTCACCTATTAATTTCATGTACACTTATTTACAATAGAATAAGCCAGGATTCACGTATTTTGTAATAAAGGCTTTTAAAAAGTAGCATTACCTAGCCAATTGTGAAGATATTTAAACCGAATTAGAGGAAATAAATTATTTTGGATTTTAATATTTTTATTAGTTGGAAAAAAGGCAAATAAATGTCAAGCATCGGTGGTTGAGAGGTCAGCGACCGCTGCTTTACAAGCAGTTGTCCCGGGTTAGCGGGTTCGCTTCCCGGCTGATGTTATGACACATGAGAAAAAAAGGCAAATAAATAAACATGACATAAATGCTTTATTAAGGTTTAAGATTATATGAGTGCAAAAAAAATATGAGTATATATATATTGTATTCTTATGTAAATCTAATGGTAACTTTATTAATTTGATATCGCTGTGTTTTAAATTTTAGTTGCAATTTTTATTATTGACTTTAATAAATTTGTTAGAAAAAATTGCAATTGAAAAGTTGTATGCTTTGTTTCTTTATTTTATTTTCTGAAGTCTAAAAATAACCAGAAAGAAAAAAAAAATCTATAAATCAAATTACAACTTCATTTTGAATCAAAATTGTTTTATTATCTAGGCCTCAGATGTTAACATATTAAAAAAAAAAAAAATAGATGTTGCCTGTTCAAATAAATTTTAAGATTTATGAATAGAAATATTCAACTTTATTAAGCTAAAATGTAATAGAATAAATATTTTTTTTTATTTAATATTTTGTTCATTGATCCAACTACCTATTTAATAATTCTTTAATATTTTATTTATTTAATTTTCAATTCTTTGTTTCCTTTTGCTGTAATTTTTTCTCTTTTCAGTTTATTTTTTTATTTGTTTATATATAAGTTATTACTGATATCAACTTCAAATATTCTTAAGATAATTAATAAGTATTTAAATGAATCTTTTAGTAAACTTAACTATGTATATATTTTTGATTTGAACCAGGCGTTAATTATATTCTATAAATTTATTAACCAGTACGCTTATTCTGAGTGAATATTTGACTCAATGAGGGTAGCAAATAATTTACTTAGCATGGGAAGAGGTAAAATTATAAACACAATAGCTGCTCTGTTATGGGTAGAGTTGGATATTTACTAATGAATGTAACTTATTAATGAATAATAGAGGTATTAATAATCTGTGCCCATCAGGATGGTTCATGCAAGCATGACATAATATAACTGACCAATTATGCAAACAGCCATATGATAAATATATAAAAATATAAAGAAAATTAAAATAATATCAACATTTTCAAGTACCATTTTTACATTATTTTTTTATTAGTCATTATAAAAAAAAAATCGAACTAATTTCAGCTGGATAAGTATTTCAGGTAATCAATCGTTTCCAATAACTTGAGAAAGAACTGATGTTCACATTAATATAGCAATGCCATTTTTTAAAAATATTCATGTAATGTATTTAACATTGAAGTCTGAATATTTAATTTAATAGTATTATTTGTTACATTTTATCACGACTTATAAACATATGTGGCAAAATTATATAACACTTTTTTACCCCAAAAGCATTGTTCAATATGCAATGAAATTTTTATTCCATTTAAACATATGACAACAGATGGCAGAATAGTTCACAAAAGATTAGGAAATAGAGTCTTTTTTAATAGTTTAAACAAAGTACTGGCATAAAATTTTATCTTTGGAGGCATAACAGTGCAATTAAATGAAAAATTAATGTGTCTAAATAACATGTTGTTTGTGCTTATTATAGAAGCTTAAGTAATTATCAAAAGAACTCTTAACTATATATATACCAAGACAAACACTTGTATTTTTTGTTTGTAAATTATTTGAACAGAAATGATTTAATTGTTACATTGAACAAATGGAAAATAAAGAGGCCAACTATATTTCACACATGTACCACTGATTGTTTACAGTCATGTATATGTTATTATTTTTGTCAAAGATAAATTTATACATGATAAGCTAGATAGTTAGTTCTTTTGATATGTATAATTCCAAATCATTTATAATAGTAGTATATAGTTTTCAAAATGTGTGGAAGGGTGATTTAAAAATTAAATATATATATATATATATATACTGTAAAGGTCTGGTCATTGCTACAAGAAAGGGGGGCTGCATCTAACTATGGCCAGACTTGGAGTCTTCAGGTAGGATTCTGGTAATGGCATAGTGAAATGCTTAGCCTATGATCATATCAATTTTCAATGGGCTAACTCAATGTTTACTCATTAAATCTAAATGTAATTTGGACTAGTTTGTCCACATCTCACCCCCTCCCCTTTCTGGTTCCATTATGCCTCAGTATTTAAATTCAGGGAGAATTCACACTCAGATCTCTTCAGAGATGGGTTTACTCAGGTTAACAACTAATGCACCTCTATATAAGTGAGGATCAATTAATGCACTCTCTCAGAATATTTTTAATATTAATATGCACATAAAGAGAGAGTGTGAATATTAATGTTTAGCATACATATTTAGTGGTGTGGCTGCATAATGATAATGACAATGCAGAGATCAAATTGATTGAAATAACTTAATAACATTTATTGAATAACAAATCTAATTTAACATTGTTAACATATATAATTGTATGAGTCATGGATGGTTTTCTATCACTTAAGAGCTAAATATACTGGATACCCTAATCTCAAATCCCATGATAGAAGTCCGTACCCTGGCAATTTTTATTTAAAAAGTTAAAATAATATAAAAAAATATTTCAGAAGATTGCAAATCTGACTTACTAATTATTTTATTTACAGATGCATTATAGAATAACATTTATTATCTGATTCACAATGACTATGATCATCCATCTTGGAGGAGAGGACTTCCCTACAGAAAAACAAATATACAACAAATGTTAGTAAAACATTTAATGAATAACAAAAACTCTGTTATGTTATTATGGTTAATGTGGAACATCATCAAAATCTTACCTTATTCCACATTCAGGCTGGTGGTGTCAAGCTGTTAGAGGGGTATATAGACCTAAATTTTATTTAATACCATAAAACATTTACTCAATCTCATTTCCTCCTCCCTTTGTGCTTAAAATAAACTTCCATTTTCTGAAGCATAAGCTTCCAAACATAAAAACGAAAAGAAAAAAATGAAAAATAAAAATAGGATGATAAATAACAAATTAAAAAATATAAATCAATTGGATTAATAAAATAAATTCCTGAGTCTGGCAAGCTCTATCCATTATGTTTGAAGTCTCTTAATCCTGGTGATAGATCTCCTCAGGCAGTATAAGTTTAATTAAACATACTCATTTCAGGATTGTAGACCATCAACACTATCCAGTTGTTTCCTTGGAAGAAGATGCAAAAGATCCACTGAAGATCATCATTCTTGATGATTGTTTAATAAGATAAGCATCTTACATGTCATAATGCTCCTATGGGCAAAAAGAGCTGGTGTTCAGCCTCCTACAGCATAGTTCTTATAGCCATACCAAATTGCAATACCCTCATTAGTATATGTAATTTTTATGAAGTTATTTATTTGCATGGAAGTGGTGTAATAAAAAAACTATTCTTGATAATTGCTAGCTATTGTTTATTTCTTTTCTCATGATGATTACATTCAAATTTGAAGTTCTTTACATATTAGTTTAAATCACTCAGTTTGCTTTTATAACATAGGCATATTTACATATCAATTTATATGGGTGGATGAAACAAATTCCTTTTAATCTTGAGTGATTGAAATTTGATTTTAGAACTGAACATATACATCCATCTTGTTTAGTTCTAAAAATATGGTTATCGAGATGTTGACTTTCTCATGCAATATTTGCAATTATAACAGTGAAAGTGGTATATGTGATCTTTGTTTTGTTTTAATCATGGTAGGACCATGTGATAGCTTTCATTCCCCATGTTTGCAATATTTGTTTATTGTTGCATGATATACATTGTCATAATATTATTAAGATAGTTATTTCTTGGAATTATCTTTTTGTTTTCAAGCCTGGTTACTTGGCAATATGATTGACATTAGGTCACAATCTTTTATGTTTTATCTTTGTTTAGGTCATAATTTCAGTTAGCTAAGGACACTTGTGGTTAGTCACATTATGTATATACGTGAGTGTATTTATTTTTGTAATGTCTAATCTAAACATTTATTTTTCTGTTTTAAAAGACAAAAATAATTTGCTTATTACAATGTTTTATGTATGTATGTATGTATATATATATATGTATTGTAACGATCCGGAGAATGATACTTAACGTAATCTGCACTACAGGGTGCCATCTAGGCCTTTGAACCTAGAAAAATTTATAAAGTAGACAGATATGTAAGTCAAAAAAAAAAATTTTTTTTTTTTAATTTTGATTCCGGTCGTTAGTCCATGTCACTAGCTCAGTGGAATAGCAGAGATTAAATAATATAATATCTTATCTAATTATATTTCAATATTAAAAAAATAAATAAAATAAGCCACTGCCAGTAATTAACATACAAACATTTATTTATGCACATATATATAAGATTTAAAATTATTTTAGTATTAGTTTTACATTTTAACATTTAACATTATTTTTAACTTTACCTTAGATTTTAATTTACATTTTAATTTCTATTATATTATAAGTTTACATTTTAATTAAGTTCACACAGATGGAATTATAAAAAAAAAATTGTTTTAATAACGTTGATTATAGATCGGTTACATAGATTACAATGGTTAAAAACATTTCAAAATAAACATAAACGATCAAAATATAAAATCATTGGTACCGACAATTGCAGAGGGAAATTTATAAGTAACCCAATAGTATTCACCATAAGATACTTGCATTGTCACCAATAACTTAAAAGACATCCAAATAAATACATTTTAGATACTCACTGTAAGGTATCATTATTTATCGAATGTCTATATATTTTGATCAAATATGAAAACGCAAACATAGTTAACCGATAAACAATCCATGCAAGCGTCTATAAACAACTTAAATTTAATGCATTTTTATTTAGGGTCGAGTATGAATAGACTACATAGATTTGCATTTGAAAATAAACATTCTATCCCTATTTAACCTTAGGCTAAATTCGTAGTCAAACTGGCATCAATTCATCTGATATATCGATGTATTCAATGTAATACGGAATATGGCAGCACCAAAAAGATTAAAAGAAGATATTGACTCTCATCAGATAGGAATATTATATCTATCTAACAAGAAGAACAATAAAAAAAAACTCCATAGAAAGGAACTGCGTTCTCCGTCTTATAATTCCTTCCATAGGCAAACGGGTGAATGCGGCGTATATATAAACGATTCTGCCAATAGCGAATCTCCAACTACATCTACTAACTACATCAATATATCCAATCCATTGACCCAATTTAACAACGACACAAATAACCTAAGATTACCCTCCCCTAATATAACTTTACAAATCTATACAGCCATTCACGCCCGACTTAAGTTTAACATTTATATAATTAATTTAACAAAAAACAAAAAAATCATGATAAAAACTTAGAGAACAAAAAATAAATAAATGGAAATGATTTTACATAAATAAGAAAAAAAATACATCAAATAACACTATTAATAAAGAATTTAGTTTGGTCAGATAGGATTCTATTTGTAACAATTAAATTACTAGGAAAGTTTAAAATTTAAAGTTCTTAGTGTTTTCAAATTAATATTGTTCGTTATATTTTATAAAGTTCTTATGGTTTTAGAAATGTTCATCTTTTACAGTTGCTTACCATTTGAAATCCAGCGTTAAATTTCCCGATGATCCTGTGGTCCTCTGAATAAGAAAAGCGATGTTTCATTTTTCCATTTTATAACAACTGAAGGGATTGAATGTGAGTCTTTTTCAATCCTTTCTCCTTCACTTCCGCACTAACACATATCTGTCACATCGTAAATAATCAATAATAATCACTTCCAAATTTTCCTTTTATACGTATTCGAAGGATTGACTTGGCTTTATGTCATTGATGTGATGATCCTTTTGCTGAGGTCCGATTTCCCGATGGATTTCTTTCATTGGCTATTTGTTTCTATTGTTTTCCTATCTGACCAATGTTTTTACATTTAGATGCCCAAGGCTGGTTTACATTTGACTAATTAAATTTATCATTTCCATTTCTGATTAATTAACCTGTTTTCCAAATCAAAGATATATTTAAAGATATAATTTTATCTCCAAATCTCTTTAAATTTAGTTTTAAAATACTTTTTCTTTAATAAAGTTTTATTTTAATAATTTTTCATTATCTGTGCGATTTAATATATACGAGTTTAAGATGATATTTAATTTCAATTTTTAATTCTTAAAGAAAATTTTTAAATGCAAACTTTTTAATTTACTTTCATGTTTAATAAATAAAAAACAAAAAACAATGTAACGAATGTCTGTGCTTGTTACATATCAGTAAAGTTGCTTAAAAAAATGATCAAAAAAAAAAATTTTTACTTAGGGTTAGTAATTACAGTACACGATTGACGAAGACATTTACAAAACATCCGGTTAATAATTTTACAAAAAGACAATATACAAAAAGAAAAATGTTTACTATCGCTTACCTAAGGAACATTTACATTTACACCCCTCCCCACAAGAGTTCTATTTTATTTTATACATTTTATTTTTACACACGGCATGACAAGCAAGTTATTTTATAAATTATTTATTTAAGAAGGTTGCATTGAAGTAAATATATTTTGAAAGATAATGGATTTATACGTGTATATTTGCAGCACAATTATAAATACCACCAACTTATTTATGACTGATTAAAATGCTTAAATAGAATTACACTGAAGTAAATTCCCAATGGTACTCTCCGTAAGGTACCACATTTTGATCATAAACTTACGTGGCTGTGCGCGCCTATACACGTTAAAGCATAATATATATCAACAAAAAAAAAAACATATTTATTGCAACCTTTTGACTTTTTTTTTTTTTTTTACAAAAATTAGTTTCAAAATTTTTTACACTTTCTTGTGTTTAATATATATGTGCAATTTCTTCTGGCAGTGCTTTTATAAGATTTAAAGTATACGACTTTATGTAACAGATAAAAATATTTCATTTTGAAAAAAGAAATTTACTCGGGCATATGTGGTTTTTATTAATAGATCAGCCCAAGTTGGGTGGCCAGTTGTAACAATCCGGAGAATGATACTTAATGTAATCTGCACTACAGGGCGCCATCTAGGCCTTTGAACCTAGAAAAATTTATAAAGTAGGCAGATACGTAAGTTAAAAAAAAATTTTTTTTTTTAATTTTGATTCCGGTCGTTAGCCCATGTCACTAGCTCAATGGAATAGCAGAGATTAAATAATATAATATCTTATCTAATTATATTTCAATATTAAAAAAATAAATAAAATAAGCCACTGCCAGTAATTAACATACAAACATTTATTTATGCACATATATATAAGATTTAAAATTATTTTAGTATTAGTTTTACATTTTAACATTTAACATTATTTTTAACTTTACCTTAGATTTTAATTTACATTTTAATTTCTATTATATTATAAGTTTACATTTTAATTAAGTTTGCACAGATGGAATTATAAAAAAAAAATTGTTTTAATAACATTGATTATAGATCGGTTACATAGATTACAATGGTTAAAAACATTTCAAAATAAACATAAATGATCAAAATATAAAATCATTGGTACCGACAATTGCAGAGGGAAATTTATAAGTAACCCAATAGTATTCACCATAAGATACTTGCATTGTCACCAATAACTTAAAAGACATCCGAATAAATACATTTTAGATACTCACCATAAGGTATCATTATTTATCGAATGTCTATATATTTTGATCAAATATGAAAACACAAACATAGTTAACCAATAAACAATCCATGCAAGCGTCTATAAACAACTTAAATTTAATGCATTTTTATTTAGGGTCGAGTATGAATAGACTACATAGATTTGCATTTGAAAATAAACATTCTATCCCTATTTAACCTTAGGCTAAATTCGTAGTCAAACTGGCATCAATTCATCTGATATATCGATGTATTCAATGTAATACGGAATACGGCAGCACCAAAAAGATTAAGAGAAGATATTGACTCTCATCAGATAGGAATATTATATCTATCTAACAAGAAGAACAATAAAAAAAAACTCTATAGAAAGGAACTGCGTTCTCCGTCTTATAATTCCTTCCATAGGCAAATGGGTGAGTGTGGCGTATATATAAACGATTCTGCCAATAGCGAATCTCTGATTACATCTACTAACTACATCAATATATTCAATCCATTGACCCAATTTAACAACGACACAAATAACCTAAGATTACCCTCCCTTAATATAACTTTACAAATCTATACAGCCATTCACGCCTGACTTAAGTTTAACATTTATATAATTAATTTAACGAAAAACAAAAAAAATCATGATAAAAACTTAAAGAACAAAAAATAAATAAATGGAAATGATTTTACATAAATAAGAAAAAAAATACATCAAATAACACTATTAATAAAGAATTTAGTTTGGTCAAATAGGATTCTATTTGTAACAATTAAATTACTGGAAAGTTTAAAATTTAAAGTTCTTAGTGTTTTCAAATTAATATTGTTCGTTATATTTTATAAAGTTCTTATGGTTTTAGAAATGTTCATCTTTTACAGTTGCTTACCATTTGAAATCCAGCGTTAAATTTCCCGATGATCCTGTGGTCCTCTGAATAAGAAAAGCGATGTTTCATTTTTCCATTTTATAACAACTGAAGGGATTAAACGTGAGTCTTTTTCAATCCCTTCTCCTTCACTTCCACACTAACACATATCTGTCACATCGTAAATAATCAATAATAATCACTTCCAAATTTTCCTTTTATACGTATTCGAAGGATTGACTTGGCATTATGTCATCGATGTGATGATCCTTTCGCTGAGGTCCGATTTCCCAATGGATTTCTTTCATTGGCTATTTGTTTCTATTGTTTTCCTATCTGACCGATGTTTTTACATTTAGATGCCCAAGGCTGGTTTACATTTGACTAATTAAATTTATCATTTCCATTTCTGATTAATTAACCTGTTTTCCAAATCAAAGATATATTTAAAGATATAATTTTATCTCCAAATCTCTTTAAAATTTAGTTTTAAAATACTTTTTCTTTAATAAAGTTTTATTTTAATAATGTTTTATTATCTGTGCGATTTAATATATACGAGTTTAAGATGATATTTAATTTCAATTTTTAATTCTTAAAGAAAATTTTTAAATGCGAACTTTTTAATTTACTTTCATGTTTAATAAATAAAAAAACAACAACAATGTAACGAACGTCTGTGCTTGTTACAATATATATATATATATGTTTGACAAAGGGGAACTGTTATTTAATAATTACTTGGTTAGGCTTTGTATGATTTAGATTAGTGCAGGTGGATTGTTGGCTGTAAGTCACACTTACAATACATACATACTCATATTGTAATATTTAAAACTTTATCAGAAAAGCTAAATCTTCAGCTGTTTAATTGTTTAATATTTAAAAAAAAATTAATAAATTAATTTCTATAGCAAGCCAACTTGTTAGGGATTGATATTGAAATGATAATGCCTTCTATGTGTTATTTGGTAAGGGTTTTCATAAGTTTTAGTTACTTTAAAAGTTATTTTTAATGCTGTAATATTTTAAACTCATATGTAGTTGTAGATAACTTTCAATTGCCTAGTTTAGAGATATTTTTACCCTAAATATTAATGAGATAATGTCAGAAAAATATTGAGTCAAAGCTATTTTAATAAAGATAATGTTAGAGTCAAATTGTAATGTTAAGTTAATGCTCATTATTAGTATTCAAATTATTTGCTTTTAAAAAATGCATTTTATTTAAGTTATTTGCTAATAGAAAGTATGTTTTTCTTAATGCCAATTGTAATAAAGATTAAGTCAACTAACTAAGTTTTAGTTATGTAATTAAAGAAAATAAATAATTAATTTATTAGTAAAAGCTATTAATTTTAAATAAAAGAAAGCATTAGTAAATGGGTGTGTGAGCCTGAATGATAAATTTCAATTTTAATTTCTGGGTTACAATATTGAAAGTTATTTTTAAATATTTATTTTAAAAAGTCTTATTTAAAATCTATTCTGGGAACTTCACCTTTATTTACTACTGTATAAGAGTGGTTAAAAACTAATGTAAATTAATGCTTTATTAAAAAATAGTGTAATTTGTTATACAATATTTTGTTTTATTTTCATTGTAATAATTTTTAGTTTTATAAATAATTGTTTTAAAATGTAATATTTTAAATTAAAAAATTAGACAATTGTTAAATGAGTTTATATTTAGCAATGTTTACCAGGATACTAGTTAATTCTTAAGCTTTAATGAATTAAGGTCAAGAAGGCATTGATTTACATGTCAGTTTCAATTATCAAAATTGGTCACATGATCAATAGAACAATAGATGGGGAGATGCTTCAGGTGTGGGTTAAATTTATTATTTATACAATACTACTAACATTTCATCAAGAATATATAACTTTTGCACCAAAATTTTAATAAAACAATATGGTGTTTTACATACATTACACATGTCACAGTTCCTGTGTATATTCATAGACACTAATGTGTGATTTTTAAGTGTGAATGCAAGAATAGTAAATGAATATTTAGAAATTGTGATTATTTAGAATCAAATAATGGAATAGATTTTGTGTTTATATTATTAATGTAACATTAATATTTATAAAACATGCATTCGTATTTCGATTATTTATTTAATTGTTTGAAACTTCTGACAAATGTGATACTTAGTGAAATAGACCTATCTAGGATTATAAATCAAATCTTATGTTAAAAATATAAAAAAAATTGCTTTTATGTTGAAAATATAAATGTCATTTAACAATAAAATTATATTTATCAAATACATTGAGTTTATCATATATATGCCATATATTATCATTATAAATATAATCGATCTTTTCTACCATAATGAAATTTCAATTTAGCAGTATATATAGAAGAATGTGTATTTACAAGTTCATGGTTTTTTCGTTTTGTAAATTGCAAACAAATGATTGTGTTTTTATCTTCTAGTACAGCAGATGTATTTTCTTTTTTTTTGAGTTTCTATCATAATCAGAGAATTGTTTTGAAAAAAATATATATATGTAAATGTTCGATTACTGCCTTTAATTTGAAATAAAATAAACGAACAAAAGTTTTCTTTTTTTCTTTTTTTTTTTTTTAGAAAAGGCATTAAGAACAACAGAATATTTAAATAAAAAAAGTGCTTAAAAAGTAAAATCCTAAATTAAGATAATAAAAACGTTCCTAAGTCATTGTAAAAGAATTTTTTTCCCGTCTTTATGAAACAATAAAACACATGGGGAAGACTTTATTCAAACGAGGAAAAAAAATGTTTAGTGCCTAAATTAAATATATATATATATATATATTGTAAGAGTATTATTGAAATTGATTGAAAATATAGACAAATTATAATTATACGTTGATATATTAATTTTTTCTACAGTACATGTTTTTTCATATCTGCACTTCAATATGTAATATATACAGGGTTTGAACTCAGACTTTCACACACCCTCAACTATCAACGTTATCTCATACTGCTGACACACTTGATCACACAACGTCAAAAAGATAAACAATTACCATTAGACGTAATTCATGCTAAAACAGCACTCGTCAGTTTGTCAAGATTATCATCTTCACACATATATACAATCAATACTCAGCTTATGAATTATGGCGAGATTTTCGAAACGTTCTTTAATTCAAAAATTTATTTACTTTTTTTATTTAATTTTAAGGCAGTATATAATTTACTTATACTGAATCTTTCTTATATTCAAACCGTGCTAAAGAAAAAAATATTTCACTATGTTATTAGTAGTTTTGTCATCTAATATTCAATTTTAAATTTATAATTTTTATCTTACAAATGAAATATATATATATTTTAAAAATTATTGATTTGAAAAATAATTACTGCAACAAAATAATTACTTTTTTTGTTTTATTCTTTTAAAATGCAGTATTTTTGCCAGTGCTTGCATATTTTGAACTTGTCGTTGAAATACTAATTAATAATAATATCTTATGTAAGGTACTACAATAGAATATATAAGAGAAGTATTTTACAATTTCATAAAACTGTTTGATAATACAGTATCTCATACATAATTTTAAAATAATAGTAGAGTGCATTAGTGATATTTTTATTTAAGCACATCATAAGTGTTTAATGCCTGGATGAGGAAAACAATTGACCATGATTTAGTTTTTTTGACATCAATTGATTTATTCTTATTCAATGAAAAGTTAATAAAATCCGATTTGTGTGTACAAGTCTTGCAAAACTATATCTTTACATTAGTATGAAGAAGATGCCGACCTATTAATGATTCATTTTCTGGTCGTCTTATCCATCATATGATGATTGGCAAAAAGGGACAATTGTCTTTTTAGTTACCAGAGTTAAATATTTGAAAACCAAGCACTCTTCACAAACCTGGAGATTTAAGCTTTAAACTATTTTTTTGATACTAAAAACTTTTTTTCTGTCATCCATCAAAAAACAATAATTCAATAAATTGTTATTTAAATAAGTAATATTCCATACTCAAAACAATAATTATAATGATAACTCGTTAAAGAATATGTAATTTCTGTTCAAAATTATTAAAAACTTAATTTAAATTTTTCACTCTATTTCTATGTATGAATTAATAATTGTTATTTTAAATATATAAAAAAATCAGATTGTTAATAAAGATGGTTAATATAAAATGATTGTCCAAACTATAAATTGTAAAAATATTCAAATTACAATAAGTAATTTACATTTTTATCTTTGTAAAATTATATATATATATATATATAGTTAAACTTCATATTAAATTACTGTTTTAATAGCAAAACTTATCAATTGTGAAGAAAATAATTTAACAAAGTTTATTTTTTAACATTAAATCTAAACAATATATGAATTATTATGTAGTATGCTAAATGTGCAAGATTTTTTAATTCTGATTTTAGTTTTGAATAGATTTGTTTATGTTTAAGTTAATTACTATTTGCCAGTGTGGAACACTAGCATTGCACCAATTTCTGATACATTTCGTGCTTTTATTTATGATAAGAATATTAATATGAGTAAATGCAATATAATTCAATCATCATATACAACTATCTTATTATCAATTTAAAAAAAAAATCTTATGATATTTTTTTAAGATTTATAATAAAGAATTACATAATTTAAAGATATTATTACTAATAAATATTTAGCACCTGGGTGAAATGCACTCTTGTTTACACAACTATGATTCTAGAAAATAAACTCATAGCAATGTTTAGTGATTTTATTGAGGCAACTCAGTGAATGTTTACTAAAATCCAAAAATTTTGTGGAAAATTTATATGATTCCTTCACAAACAAAGAAATAAAATTTAATTTTAGAAAATAATAAAACAAAATATTATCAAAATATGTCTAAATTACAGCCATTTAATATATATGTCATTATAAAATTATACTTAATATTTTTAATTTAATAAATTGTAAATTTTATTACTTAAGAATTATCAAGTTGGCTTATGTTTATAAAATATTTACTTTCCCTTAAATTATAAATAGCAAATTAGCACCAGATAGTGCATATTTTTTTTCTAACCAAGCATACTTAACTTTAATTTATGTTTCGTTTTCTTTAAGTATAAATAAATAACATTCATTCAATTATTACAAGAATGAAGAGTTCAAATATTAACAATAAAGATATCATAAACATCTAGTAGATGCATTTGATTTAAACACTTGATTTTTATTTTAAAATAAATAAAATATATACAACATAGCATATGCATGCATATTTTGTTTTCATACAAATAAATATATAAAATGCAAATCCCTTTTTGCATAACTATTCAGCTTTTTTATTAATTGTTTCTTTGTATAAACAATATGAAAACTTTTCTTAGTATTCAAAACATTTTGGAAGGTTTGCAGGCCAATTTGATGTTAGGTTTATTAACAAAGTTATAAAACGATTAAAGTAAAATAAACATAGTTAATTTATTTCTTTATAATAATTATATATTTACTGTATAAATATTCCATGAAATACTTCATCTTTCTGGCAAAAACTAATCAGAAGTATTAAAACTGACAATTGTTCTTTTCTGAATTCAAATAAAAAATTTACATATAATGTATAAAATTTATAAAACAGTACACATTAATAAATCTGCTTTCTGTGCTAACGACCTGGTTTTATATCCACATGGAGATTTAAACTTCTTTTAGGTATCTACAATTTTATAATAAGTGTAGGATTATTTTTTCAGTTAACCTTGGCATACACATCCTATTTACACATTTAAGCATTAGCCACTAAATGCCAGTATAACTATTATTGATCGGAGAATAAAGATTTAGAAGAAGAATGTTAAATAAGCATTATAATAAAAAGATATAATTGTAATATAATACATGATTTAGATAGATAGATACATACATACATAGATAGGTACATAGATAGGTAGATGGATAGACACATAAACATATAAGAAGACATAAGCAGACAGATCAATAGATAGATAGATAGATAGATAGATAGATAGATAGATAGATAGATAGATAGATAGATAGATAGATAGATAGATAGATAGATAGATAGATAGATAGATAGATAGATAGATAATCATCTTTATTATCAAATAATAAAAATATACATAATATTTAGTTTTATTATTTAATATTGTTAAATGAAAAGTCATAATCTTATAGATGTTAAACGGAAAAGAAACTAAACTGGCTGAAGCTTATGAAAAAAGATATTCATTTTCTTTCTATAATGTTCATAAGTATGCTGAAAACAAACATTTTCTTATAAAAATGTGTTTTACATTCTCCATCATAAATATAAAACATCATTTAATGCTAAATCAAAAATTGCCATTTAATTTTCTTTAAATTAATGTTTTTGTAGAGATTTTGTTTAAAAACATGTTCAGTCAAAATAATCTTCATATAATAATGGGTCACTCAAATACATATTGAAGTTTTTCAGTATAATAGAATACTGAAAATAATTTATCTTTTTAAAAAAAGTGCACTTTTTGATTTTATTTCATGGTTATAAAAAATTCTAGGATTCACATATTTTTATATGCTTGAAATATCTGCCTTATTAATACATTGAACCAATAGATATAATAAAATGACAGACGGAAAGCACAGAAAACAATTTATGTATTTTTGTTTAATTATTTTTTAAAAAACTCATTACAATACACTTTAAGATAAAATATGAGAGTAAATATTAAAAGGCTAGAAAGCAAATGTAAACTACTACTTATTACAACTTTATCATATCGCCATATTATATAGAAACATCAATCTACTTTCAAGTAAAGAACTTTATATTCCAACAAATCTGTAATAATGGAATAGATAAGCAAATAAATTGATTGAGATAAATGAAACATTATTAATCAGAATACTAAATAAAAATAGTGTAAATATATTAATTGTTTAGGAGTTCATAAAAAGTTCAAGCATTGCAAGTAACAGAACTAGGACACAATAAATGGATCTTGAGCTTCAAAATTTGCCTTTCTACCTTAGCACCAAACCTGAAGGGCAATCAGTTATTGACTGATAAATATGTTAGAAGGAAGCATCAAATGTTTGGTTTGCCTAGAGTGATATGGAAGTTCACTACAACATTGCATATTTAGACACTAATATGTTGTTAGATAACACATATATTGGTTTATTTTAACACACAAAAAAGAATAAAATATAATGATAAAATAATAAATAAAGAAAAATATTTAAGCATCATGTGATCACCATTTTATATGGCTGTACAGGCTGTGGCTGTACTGTGTGGATATTTTGCCATTCTTAATAATATTTAAGGCAATATTAATAGGGTTATATTACATAGATTTTGCTCAGAAGGCTATGTGACATTTAACAGCACTCACAAGACAGATTGTTTCAATAATTTGACTCAATTAATGAAATTAATATTTCCTTAAGCTGAAAATATTTCAGACACTTTCAGCTCTTGAGTGAGCTCATTTATCATTATATAGAATTTCTCAGGATTTATATAGCAGGCATAATTGTAGATCCAATATTTAATGTATATATTTCCTATATAATATATGTTTAATATAAATAATTAGTTTTGCATTTGAATTTGAATTAGTATTTTTATTTCCGAATTCTGCATGCATATATATGTAATACAGTGCTAATAATAGAAACCAAATTGTTTATTAATTTAATTTCATGATAATCACATAAAATTAAATAATAGAGAAGATGATTATAGATATTGAAAGTCTTTATGGTATATTGAACATTTAAATTTCCCATGCACAATTTAATTACAATAATAAAGAAAAATAATGACTAGGAGAAAAAAATAACATAATCTTAAGAGAATATTCCTTATTAAACAAAATCAAATTATCAACAGTTTATTAAGCATTCTCTTCAGAAGTTTTATTGACTATTTTCATTGGGAAGATATGGCAGAGAATAGAATATATGGAAGAGCTATAATTAGAAGTTGTGTTGAAGTATATCAGAAAAAATGTTTACTGCAGAAGAAGTTTAAAAAAGTATTTTATAATATAAAATAAATAGAATAATGGATTAGCATGTTTGTATGGAGACATTTATGGCTAGTATATTAGTTTATATAGTCATTGCAAAACTTGTCTTTTGTTTTTGTTCTCATTTTGGGGTTGAAATCATATTTTTTTCTGAATTACTGCTGCTAATGCCTACAGAATCTTTCATTATTAATTTTTTTAATATTAAATTAATATTCAGACCAAAATTAATAAATGTTATATTATTTTATATGTTAATAAAAATAATTATATATTATTTCTGTATTTTTGTCCATTCAAATGTCATTTCAAGTGACAAGTTGAACACAATAATTCTATTCACATTAGTATCAAAAATTTTCAATTAATAAAAATGGTTTTCTGGAAACATCAAAAGATAAAATGTTATCTTTGTTTACATGGAAATAAATCTCTTAATTTTTTCATTCTTTATTAAATAAAAAAAATTGAAAATATATAATTTAACATATACTCTCTGGAGAAGATTAATTATTATTTGCAAGTTGTGAATGAAAATTCTAGTCTTCTGAATTTTCATACCTCTATAAAATACCTTTATGGGATAAGAACTTGGGTTTGAAGTGAAACAAGCTTTCTTTTTACTTCATTAAGCCTAAAAAAAGCCATTATAAATTAATGGAAAAAAAAAAACTTGTTTACCCTCAGGATAAAATTTATCTCTGTTTATAGGATATAATCTCATTATTTTTATTATTTATTAAATTAAAAATCAATAAAAATATATAATTCAATATATGTATTTTGATTAAATGAGGATCAATCCAACAATTTTTGGATCTTTAAATCTAAGAAATGTGCAGGAAATTTAAGTATAGATTCAACAGTATGCATATGAGGGTGAATTAAGAATTTTCTGGACTATGGTTATATTAAACATTTTATTAAAAGCACTGTTTTATATGTTTCTGTATAAGGTCATATGCATTTACTATAGTGTAAAACATGAAAACAGTCTGACTTGTTGGTTATACAAAAGAAAAGTGGCATGCGATGTTTTATTTTGTGTGCTATAAGGATATGTTATTGTAGATTTTGTGCATAATATGAATAAAGTGATTTGTCATAAGGAAGTGTTATGTATAGAATGGAAACATCTTAAATCACTAACAGAGAAAAAAGTTCAAAAGTCAAACATCTGTTGGAAAATTCTTGCTTAAAATTATTAGAACATTCTCAGGAAAAAAGTTCATCACACAAGAGTGCTCATTGAATGAGATGCTCATGGTAGAGCTGAAGCCTATAATTTTAACAAAATATAAAAAAAAAAAAACTATTTTCCAATAGGTTTGCTGTTGTTCCATGACAATGGATGTTTGTATTTATTGCTCATACTTGACATTTATCCAAAAACATCATTTAGAGATGTTATAGCATCCTCCATATAGTCTTGATCTTGCTCCATTATACTATCAGTTGTACGGTCTGAAAAAAGCATTATGAGAATGAAGATTTATGTCTGATAAAAATGTAAAGACAATAGTGTATTCATGATTTATATCTAAGCCTAAAACATTTTTGATGAGGCAATATGAAAATATCATACGTGTCCAGGTGTATTAAAAAGCAGAATTATTATGTTACCAAATATATTCTACAGCCAGAGTATAGATAATTTTTAATTTACCCTATATATATTTTCTTATATATATTATGCTTAATCTAATCAAGTAATATATATTTTAAAGGAAATTGTATACTATTCTAAACATTAAGTTTTTTTTAATCATTAGTTGAGATTATTCAAATTAAAGAATATTATTCCTCGAACCTTGAATTAAATTGAAGTAAAATGAGGTCGTTCTATTATCATATTGAAATTTAATTATCAATTATATTAGATATCAGAACATGTTAAAAATATTATTATTAAAGGTTATTCTAAAATAATTTTTTCTAGCAATTATAAATGCAAATAATATTGTTTGTATGTATGTATATATTACATTGCAATGGAAAATATTTAAATTAAATATTAAAAAAACACATATAATATAAACATATATCCCTTAGATAATTACTTTACAATCTCTAATATGACTATAAAATTTCTATATTAGGAAGAGAAATGTTATGTAATGATAATAACTATTTTGCAAAATAAGATCTTATTTTCATATATACAATATCATCAATATTATTCTTTAATATTATTATATTTTGGACAGATGTACAAATTCAGCAATTAATATTTTCATAGTAATAGAAAAATATTATGGGATAGTGTCAATCCTTGAAAATATATTCACCAACATTAAAATTTTACAAGCATGCATGTCATTAATGTATATATGTACAGATAAAATCACTAATTAGATCTAGAATATGGAATTGGTTTTTATTAATTTCAAAGTTTTATTCGATCAGGAAGATATATCTTTCAATTTCTTAGGGGAAAAATGTAAAAAAGGAAAAATTCCATGTAAATATGACCTTTCCTAAATATGTTAGTCAAAATTATTAAGTAAAATAATCATGAATATCACTGTATGTGATCATTAATTACTTTCTATGGATCTCAGATGATTATTGAGTATTATAAGATTATATTTATGTTATATTATCTAACTGTTTTGTTCTACTTAATATATATACAAAAAGAGGTACAATAGAAGAGGTTGATAGGAATAGCATTTCTTTTAGATGAATTAAAAGAAATTATTGAGATGATTAATGCCCTTAAAATATTGCTCATTTAAAAATATTCTAGATATTTTGTGCAAAACATGGGTATATATTACCACAAAAGTAATGCTTAAATAAACTAATATAATATTAGCAATTTCTTATCAAAAACATTCAGATACTTTTCTTCTATTATCTGAGATTTCAGGCTCATATAATTTCTTTGGTTAAAGAGCTGAGTTTGAAGACATGTAGGTGTCTGAAGATTTGGATCTTTTTCTTAATATTTAAGAATTACATAAATGCTTGGCTTGAGTTAATATTTTGAATCTAATGTCCTAGCTCCTCACTGATGAGAGCCATAATCTTGAAACCGGTCTGGGGATAGGGACCATCATAGATAAAGGCTTCAGGTATTTTCTCTTGTAGCATCTATCATAAAAAATAAAATAAATAAGCTTGTTTAGAGCTATTAGCAGGCCCTTTATATATTACATATTGGTAATACAAGCTATATAGGTCATGTGACATATGACTGATATTTTACTAATATATATATATATATATATATTGTAATAATACCTATGACAATAGGAAGATTGAATCAATGTGATGCTGGTTTCTTCATAATACATCAGTCTGAGACTTTATGGGGTTGTATGTCCTTTCAACCCATTTCATGTACCAATTTTTAAGCATTTTCTCCAACTTTTTTTCAATCCTGTAAAAGTTTCTTGAAAAATGTCTTGTATTAATGTTTCTGCAGATGACCAACATGGGATTAAATTCATTTTCAATTCAATACTAACTTATTAACTAACAAATTGCTCATAAACTTTTAATCACTAATTTATTTTATTAATTTAAAATGATGGACATTTTATTTTCCCAAGTGCATAAAAAGAAAAAGATAATTATATTGTTTCAATTACAATAACTGAATAAACAAGAGTTTACAGAATCATAACATTTCTTCATAATAATCTAGAACTTGAAGATATCAATAATTTCTTCAAAAAGAATGAAGATTATTTATGTGAGGTTTATAATGCCAAATTTCATTCTAAAAATGGATATATGAAGAATAAATCAAAAGTATTGCATTCGTTAGATAATTTATGAATAAAATAGTTAACTTTTAAAATATTTAAAAACATGGATTCAACATAATAAATAAAACTTCTATTGTGAATAACTGCCTATAATTCTCTTTTTTTACACCTCTATCATGATATTTTCTTTCAATTGCTTTTTGGTAGGATATTTGTAAGTTATGACATAAATTTTCATCAAGACATTTATTCTTCAAATCATCTAAAAATATCGCTTCTGCATACCATAATAAACTATAACTGCCCTGTTCTTTATGAAGTAAAAATTCATAATTTGCATATTTTATTACATTCATATAATATACCCTATTTCTAAAATTAATATTTAAAAAAATACCATATTTTTGCTTTACCATCATTGGATATGGAATAATGAGAGCTAAACCTTATTCATAATGTTCTGACTTTCAAATAGTTTTCTACAATTACATATTCTCATATAAAAGAGTCATGCCTTTAAAACACAGAAATATATACTATTCATAATCTTCTTATGAAAACCTATCTCATGTAATTGCCATGTATTATCTTCAGACATATAATTTCTTCTATCAAAACTAAAATCACTATATTCATCACTATTATCTGAATAAATTTTATCAGCATACTTTGAACTCATCATGGCACTCTCTTCAAAATAAAATTTGTCTATATTTTTCCATAAAACTTAATTCCATATAGTAATATTATAATGCCAATTATTTTAAATTTACCTCTGTTACCAAATTTTCTACATGCATATTCATGCACCTCATGATAGTAAACTCTTTGAACTTCTAAAATGTTTGCCTCTACAAAGAAGCCAAACTGGAGCAGATCCATCACTATTCCATTCATCTTGAGTCTTCTTAAACTAAAAACCATCATGTACTATTTTGAGACTGTGAATCATATCTTCTTTATATCTCCATATAAATTACTTATCACTATTGGACTGAATGTCTCAAACTTGGTTATAAATGCAATGGCTTCACTTCTAAATTTTTTCAATCCTATAGTGTATTTATTGCCTAATTCTTTAAATTTATTATTTGTTTTTGTTTTTGAATCTTTCACACTAGCAACCAACCTAAAATTGTTTGCATAAGCATTAAACTTGGCTTCTATTTTGGCAGTTAAATCATCCTTTAAACTGATAGAGTTGGCATCTATCTTTGCAGAATTAGCATCTAATTTAAGACTGAATTCAACTTTCAACTACACAGAACTAGTATCTATTTTTGCACTTACTACTTTTCTCTCAGCAGAAATTTTATACATTTAATTCATTTTTAATTTTTATAATCATATTTTGGACAGACTAATACTAGAATAAATATTAGAAAGGAAGAACACATTCTGGCAGTCAGAGAAAAATCCAATTCATCAGCTATTGATTCTCATACAAAATTAACTAATAATGATATCAATTTAAAAAAACAACAAATATTTTAGCAAAAATTGAACAATATAACCAGAGATTGTTAAGAGAAGTTACAGATATTTTTAAAAGGCCCAAGAGCATAAATGAAAGTGTGAATCAAAGAAGATTAACAACATTTGGAAGAAGCTATTGGAAAAGAAAATAAATTTTAAAACTTCTCAACCAATAGAATTTAAATATGAGGAGAAAGAAAATGTTTAAAACGATTTTAAATCTCACACACATTCTTATGATTTGAGAAAGAGGATGCTCTGAGGAAGGTACTTGATATTGTACTGAAATGTCAGCATTTAGCTTTTTCACTACACGGAATATCCTGCAAATAATAATAATAATGATTTGTATATATATATATATATACATATAATGTTATATATAGAGCTCGTAAATAAGCTCTTAACAAGCTTTGCAAAATATCCCCAACCCCAGATCTTCATCAGTGAGGTGCTAGGATATTCAAACATTTAGATTAAAAATACCAAGACAAACCCAAAACTTTATCTAATGGATAACTATTAAATAGAAAATCTGAAATTTTCAGACATCCATATGTCTTCCAATCCAGTTATCCAACTTAAATAGCCATATGAGACTGAATCAGATACACCATATATTAATAACTTTAGAAATATAAAATCATCAAAGCTTTCATAGCAAAAAATAAAATGACAAAGAAATCAAGTCATATGTCACATGAGCTAATTTAACAAACTTGTATTACAAAAGTTATATATATATATATATATAGGGCTTGCAAATAAGCTCTTAACTAGCTCTGTAGAATATTTCCAACTCCAAATTGGTTTTTGCTACTAGCTTCCTCAATGAGGTGCAAAGATACACCATATATTAATAACTTTAGCAATATAAAATCACAAAAGGTTGTTAAGAGCTTATTTGCGAGTTCTATATATAATATTTATAATATAAGCTTGTTAAATTAGGTCATGGGACATATGACTTGATTTCTTTGTCATTTTATTTTTTGATATTAAGGCTTTGGTGATTTTATATTTCTAAAGTTATTAGTATAGGTACATCTGATGTTGATTCAGACCCATATGGCTATTTAAGTTAGATAACTGGATTGAAAAACATATGGATATCTGAAAATTTCAGATTTTCTATTTAATAGTTATCTATTAGATAAAGTGCTGGGCTTGTTCTGATAATTTTAATCTAATGCTTGAATATCCTAGCACCTCACTAAAAAAGCCAGTAGCAGAAACAGACCTGGGATTGGGGATATTCTGCAAGCTTGTTAAGAGCTTATTTGTGAACTCTATATATAACATTTGTAATACAAGCATGTTAAATTAGCTCATGTGACATATGACTTGATTTCTTTATAATATATCATTATATATGAAGATTAATCTATGATTAATACCTTTGCAACTTTAATTTTTTTATTAGCTTATTGTGAATATGATGTTATTAAGATAGAATACCATTATAGAGCAACCATTAAAATTTTTAATATATTTTCATGTGTTGTAATCTTTTTAAATTTTAGTACCAAATTTTGAATTCATTGTAAAATAACAATAAGGTTGATTTTAACTTCAAAATATGCACAGTATATTAGAAATTAATAATTTTAATACACTGTAAAACATGCAATATTTTATATGTGAATGAATGATTTAAAATACCAATAATAAAGTAATATTTATTGTAGCTTATATCTAATACTAATATTTTTATTTTATTGTTTAAAACATGTATATATGCATGTATATATTTATTTTATTCATTTTGAATTTATAGTATTATTTTTAAACACTAATATACAATTTTTATTTAATATTTTGAAAAAAAAAATGAGATCATTTATTATGATAGTAAATAATAAATATAAGACAATGTGAACATATATTTTAAGTTTATTGAAACTCTATAATATTCTGTTTTAAAATATTTATTTAATATTATGTAATTTAAAATATTTTTATTGACAAGGAATACCTTAATTTCTTTACAAGGGTAGTCTCACATGCAAAATTGATGATTGTAGAGATGTTAAACAACAGGATTTTGTTTCCATGAGCAAATAGCTTAAAATATTGAGTAAAAATGAAAAAGTTAATATATTACTATAGCAATGATGATTTAAAATATGATGTGAAACAAGAATTCATAAATAGTACTAAATTGTAAGGATTACTCATTTTCATTCATCTTACCTACACATTTCCAATATGTTTTTGTATTTCCAAATTAGCAGTCATTTAATAGTAGCCATTTCAAAAATGAAAGGCTAAAGCCAAACAAAAAATTGCCCAATAGCCCTTCAGAATAGTCTTAAGTTTATAACATACCAAGAGAGTTATAAATTAATGGAAATGAAAAATGTTTTAAAATTAATTTCATGAAGAGTGCCTATAGGAAATGAAGTTATACTCCATTTATATGATCTAATCAATGCAAGAAGAAAGCTAATTTATTATGAGTAAACAATCTTTTGTTCAAACACCTATGTTAATAACTCTTTTCTTAAAAGAGGAATAATTACAAAATCCTAAAATTCATAGAAAAAACATCAAGGAAAGTACTTTGATAATTACATTATCTTAAAAAAAGTCACTGAAAAGAAAAAATATTGAAAAATTTTGGTCAATAGAAAATAGAGAATTTAAAAAAAACTCTATTTACTAGTTTCCTTCTTTTATTTGTTTATTATTAATAAGGTATAAAATATATCTGATAATTATTATTACTAAATAAATGAAGGATAAAGAAAATGATATCAAATAAATAGGTATTTTATCATTTAAAGCTTATATTTATCTCATTATAGTATTTATTTGCATGAATGTTTGTTGTTTTTAAAGCAAGGTTGTTTTTAAAACTTTCTGTTTAAGATTAATATTTAGAAATATTTTCTATGTAATACTATGTTTTATTAATCTTTAGAATATTTTC
>JAQFVV010013356.1:67500-145451 GCA_028023455.1 Epiperipatus broadwayi
TTATATATATATATATATATACTGTTATTGGCTATATATATATATATATATATACTGTTATTGGTAAAGAATGAAATGCACTTTTATCCCTTATTCTTTTGCAAATAGATAGATTCATTTTAATATAATAAAAATACTTCTAATTTTAATGCTAATGTAATAAAACGTACAATTTATAACCAAATTAAAAAAGTTTAAAAATATATACAAAATGAAGCAAAGAGATCAGAATTTTGTTCTCACCCTATTGGTATATGCTAATTTTAATAAAAATATTTTTAATAATGCTTAAATAAAAAAAATTTTTTTAAAAAGTTCTACAATTCAAAATTGCTACATAACTTATTATGATTATCTTTAACTATTTTCACATGGTTGTGGGCATAATTTTATTTTGTATTATTGTGTATTATTCCAGAGACAAATATCCGTATAAGCTATTATTAATATCTTAGAACAACTGGCATGCCATGTTGGAAAGTAATTGTATAACTTCTTAAAACTGCATGACTTTAATTAAAAAATGTTTCCCTCATGCTTTCATGAGACAGAGCCATGACAGTGCAAGAAAACACCATCAGTACAATAATCTGAATTGGTAGTTATGTATAATATTTAATGACCAATAATAATAAACATATACTTGATTTTATCATTTTCATGAAAACATTTAATAAGTTCATGCTTGACTTTGATATGTTTTATGAAAAAAAAAAAACATTAAGAAAATTCATATAAAATATTATAAATAAAAAAATATTATATGTACATATAATTAGTGAAAAGAACAAATGTTTCCATTGTTTTTATAGGCCACATGCTACTGGATAATATCGTTTATTGATTAAATCTATGATAATTCAATTGTTTGTAAACGCAGGTTGAGCACACTTCCTAAAAACAATTATACAAATTTACTGGTATAAAGCTTTTCATAAGATTAAATAAATATAATCCAAAATAAAACGGTAAATAAATTAAAATAGATATTTAAATTTATATATGATCGACTTTATATTTTTATAATTTGTTGAAGCAATGTTTTCATGTAAAGAAATAAAATTATCAGTTCAGAGACATCCATATGTGAATGCTACCAGCTGTTAATGCAAAAATGGTTACTTATTTTATTCATATAAAATTTTAAATTCCGCATTTTGTCTGAACATTCCTTCTGTTCTTTAGAAAAAAAAGTGTTATGCTAAAATATTTTATCGAAAATAAAATAAAAAATAAAATAAGAGAATCTAAAAAGTTGTTTGGCTTGTGACAAAAATAAATTATTATACTGTAAATCAAATACTATGCAATATTAAATCATAAATCTCAAGTTTATTATTTAATCATCATTAGAAGAGTATTTTCTCTTCATGTAGTCTACAAAAATATAGTATTAATATTGTTTGTTACCATGGTAACAAAAATTATTACATTTTTTATATCTCTACTTTCAGTTATTGTTAGAGATTTAAAAGTTCTATTTTATTTATAGGACAACAATAATTGATCTTTTTAATATAATTCATGAAGGCTGTATTCATATAGTAAAACATAATAAATACTTGAAAATATAATTTAAAAAAAAAGGGAAATGTAAAATGAAATTTTTCATAAAGAGTAATCCTTTCAAAAACGAAAATAAAATGTTTTAATAAAAGCATATAATAATTTATTATATATACACTATATATGTAATTAATATTAGTATGTTGGGATCAAGAAGAGCTGAAGGTTAGGTGCGATCTTTATTTACACTGCTCTTATTATGAAATAGAGAACAATAGGTATAACTGCTCAGTGTTGAATTAGATTTTTTAATATTTAATAAAATGAGTGATTTGTAAATTTGAAAGAATTTGTTTGGTTATCTATTTTTCATAGTGTTTCATTAATTATTAAAAAATATAATGTAGTACAGGGCATTAGTAATTCTACAAGGAGTTATATGGTGCTTAGGTATTTTCTCCATATCATATTAGATCAATGGATTAAGCAGTGGAAAGATAATCACACCGGTTAATGTAGTTCTTTTGTTATAAAGTGCTAGTATTAAATATTATATATAAAAATCTTGCTGAATTCTATTACAGAGTGTGTGTGTATATATATATATATATATTGTAACAGGAAGAAAAAAATTAAATGCGAAATGAATTTACTATGTTTGCTAATATACAATTTATAATTAAATAAGGCTGACGCTAACATATAAATAAGAACATATACATATCATGCTCTATTTGGGTGTCTATTTGTAATTAATTAAATATAATATTATAGCCCATTTGCAACTATCTTAAATATTAATTCTGTCACGTTAATAATAAAATAAATAAATTATCTCATTTCTCAACACATAAAATAACAAAATGAAAATTAAAACAGTCATCATTAAAGATTTAAAATATTTCGATATTGGGAAGTCATTTGACCAATAAAATATATTAGCCATTGTCATCAAATAAAATAATACTGTGAAATCCCTGGAGTGCATTACGCTTATCTCCAATAATAAGTTCTTTTAACAAAGAATCCTTCTCATAAATTTATCTTTCATAAACTTATAGGCACTTCTCAAAATTATCCTATGTTAAACTGGGATTTAAATATAACACTCACTAGCATTTATATATGTTTATAGTTATTTATTCCAAGTACTTTTATAGTTAAAACTAGGATTCAATAATACCAGTGATGATGACTGATCATAACGCATCTCACCACGTGATATTCAACTTTTTTAGACCCCTATTTACTAAACATATTAATTATGTCAAATATTAGATTTAATGATTATAATTTATTCAATGATGATTGTGATCATAACTCATGTACAGTACTATGTTTAAACGGTGTTTTAATCAGTAATATGATATCCATCTCTAATGAGGATGATCAAAACTCATGAGCAGAACATAATTTTAGCTTTCTATTATTAACCTATAAATGTTTTAAAAAAAATAAAAAAACTTGGTTAGATGTCAAGTTCCTTAAAAGTAAATCAATATTCTATCTTGCTTAATATTTAATTAACAAACATTTACGAGTGGCTGCTTAACATTTGCAGAACCAACATTTACGAATGATGATGATCAATTAAAATGATAGAATCAAGACAAGAAAAATACAATATTTTTTAATAATAACTCGAAACCAATTAAGATATATAATTATATTTATTAATACTATTCTTCTTTCTTTTTTTTAAATCAAATTAATAACTGTACAATTGACTTTATTAAATATATATAATTAAACAAAATATTTTATTACAATATGCGTAACTCAATAATTTCACGTAGCTGCTTTTTCTTTATCACTACATATTTTTAAAATAAGTTAGCTTGAAATGACATTTGAAAAAAACCACTTCATTGAATGCTTACTTAAGACTTTCCTTACTCATTATAGATCATAAAAATAAATTTCATATGTAATTTGTGTGTTTTATTTTACTTTCATTCAAATGTGAAGCCCTGCTCTTCAATTTACTACATTTAAATTAACTATGTAAAACCTATTCTCCTAACGTGTTTGTATAAGCAGTTATACACGCACACATTCTGTGATATGTCGACATATATATATATATTTAAAATGTATACCCCTATATGATGGATTCATACATAAATCATATATAAAAATATTATTGCAACCCTGAGTAACAAAATAAATGATATCCAGTTTAATATGCGAAAAATAAATAATTAAAAAAAAGAAACATTATGAGGCATATATAGCTGGGTTGCTTATTATCACAATCAACAAAGAACAATTAAAAAAACATTTTAGTATTACAATATATAATAATAATAATAATAAAAATCAAAATAATGAAAAAAAAAACTATGTTTAATGAATTTAAACTGTGTGTGTATTTCCATGTATTATGAAGAATAACATAATCAATGAACAAACTGTTAATGTTTTCTGTATCAAACGAAAAAAAATGCTTTGACTTTATAAATTAAAGTTTACTTTTAATAAGTAAGAATAAAAGATTTGTTAATGAAAGTTCAAAGTTATCCAACTATTTTCACTTCTTATGAATGTCTCAGGTTTGAATTTTCAGACCGCTTGCCTCACTGTATAGCTTCAACAGGTTGATTTGCTTATTTTCACCATTTTAAAAGAAAAGTTCTTGTTGATACTTTTAGATAAATATGAATTGGTTGACTTGTTTGTTTCTACAATTAAAAAAATCATTGTAGACACTTTATATAAATGTGAGGAAAACTCTAAAAAAATTGATTTATAGATTAATCAAACTTGGCTATATATATGGCTTTCATACATCTTTTTCCTTTTCTTTTTTCTCCTTTTTTCAAAGATGATGATCAGATGACATCTGTGGCTGGTTTTAAATTTGGCCATTCTTTTGATTACTATTGACCAGTATATGAGTCCATAGTAGATTAGTGATTTAACCCATTATGTCAGATTTCAAGGAGCAGAAACAGTGAGTTTTCGCAAGGCAAATTCATTGTATCACACAGCCCAAAAATACATCTTAATACCATTTTGCAGAATTTTCAATAACTTCATCCAAGAAATTCAATTTTTTTCCATTTCTTTATACCAATCCTACTGTGAGCTGCTTTATATATATATGCACATCTTCATGTATATTTACTTGAAAACAAGAGTCATTTTTCTTCTTTAAATTTTTAAAGAGAGAAATAAAAAAAAATCAAACAACTCCTTCTGAGTTTAAAAAAAAAACTTTAACTTTAGCTGCTCATTTCTTTTAGTTTAAAAGAATTGCATATTTGTAATATTATTAACCCTTTTTCAGCCTCTTACGAGGCCTCTCATCGCCATTTGATGTTACTCTAACTCTGCTAGTTCTTATGCTAGAATATTTGTTTGACAGGTATTGATTAGGTTTTTAAAGGTTCTGTAAGATGGTGCCCTCTTCCGAATTATTTTACAAGTAAAAAATCAAAAAAACCACATTAAAACCTAAACAAAGAAAGAACATTGTCAGTGATTGGTTGTCAGCAAGCTCTCATCCGAAAAAGACATTCTGATTGGCTGGAAAGAACAAAGAAACTGCCTGATCAAAGAAAATAAAGAAAAACGCTGAGATTTTCATTTCGAATGTGATTTAAGTATTTAAAAAAGTATAATTTGAGAAATTAAAATAATTTTTAAAAAATAAACTAAAAAAACAAAATTATTTTCGAAAAATATTGAAGATTTTAGTAAAAATATTTAAGATTTAGCAAAAAGAAATCTTTACTTTTCAATAACGTAACATTGAAAAAAAGCGTTTGCGTCAGCACTTTTTTGTTTAGACATTCGCTTTATATTTGCCGAAATTGAATATATTTTATAATAAATAAATAGCAATTTATTTTTGAAAGAACTTTCGTTCTCTTTCATAACCTGAAAAATTAGTAATATACTTTTTATAAACGTATCTGAGTTGAATTTAATATTATAGGCGAATATGTTTTAACAATAGGCTTTGTCTTCAGTTTGTGAGTTGGCCAATTAAAAGATTTGATTTTTACCTCATACAACCAATAATATAATTAGTGGTTTAAGGGTTAACTGATTGCCATTCTTAAAAATGGTCAAGTGATTACCTTCAAAGCTGCATTTTGTTCAGTGACTCTCCTTCTTAAAATTATTAAAACTGAATGCTTTTTTTTTCTTAAAACTATATATCAATGACTACATCTCTCTTTCCTTTCCCAACAGTAAAAACAAACAAACTGACCTCTAAATATTGTTTCACTCATTTTTATATTTCGAATTTCTGACCAAAAAAAGGGCCACCGGTAAATCCTGTTATCTTGAGATAAAAATCAGAGTTTAACAAGCTGATGGGTCTATCACAATTAACAATAAAATTAATAATCACATTTATTCCATCAAAGCATTTCCTCTTCTCCCTTCTCAAGACAATCTTAGATACAGATTACACACAGAAAAAAACTTCATTCTAAAGTCAATAAAAATAAAGACTTGTGTATAATAATGTCTTATGTTTAAAACAGGTGGACTCTTTCATTCACACTCTTTTGCATGTGCGCCTAGTTTTATCTACTAATCTTGATTGCTTTCTTTCACATCTTCTTTCTGATCTGCTTTATTTAATAAAAAATGCAGCTAAATAATTTAACACATTATTTAATGAAAAAATAATAAATCAATATATTAAATATTGCTTCTCATTACATTCTCTCTCTACAACTGCTTATTCATTTATCATCTATAAACTATATAATACTACTACTACTACTACTACTACTACTACTACTACTACTACTACTACTACTACTACTACTACTACTACTACTACTACTACTACTACTACTACTACTACTACACGCACATGTAAATCTCTATATAAAAGAAATTTTTTTTAATTAAAGAATATATATATATATGTGTGGGAATGAAAACATATATGTATGTACAATATATATATATATATATATATAAAACAAAAACAAGTTTTATATACGTAAACTTGCCATCACTTGTATTTATGATCAATAGATGGAGCTTTACCAAGACCTCCAAACAAGCGTATTTTTGTTTACATAAACATCAGAGTCAGAATTCACTGTCTCTTTCATTGGCTCCACCCTCAGATCAGCTGATTTCAAGCTGATTTGCTATCATCAGTGAAGGATAGGAGTTAGAAACTAGACCTAAACACTAACTCCAAGCGTTTATGCAACAAGTTTCTATCAGTTTGCAAGCATGAATCTTTTAGACATGTAAATGTCTTCAAACTCAGCTTATCAAGCCATATAGCTATATGGGTCTGATATCAGTTCAGTTTCACCACATAGTCAAAGCTTCTGCAATATATATCATTGCAAGAAACTTCAATGGTACATTTATGAAAAACAAAAACAAGTTTTATATACGTAAACTTGCCATCGCTTGTATTTATGATCAATAGATGGAGCTTTACCAAGACCTCCGAACAAGTGTATTTTTGTTTACATAAATGTCAGAGTCAGAATTCTCTGTCTCTTTCATTGCATAAATGCTTGGCGTTAGTGTTTAGGTCTAGTTTCTAACTCCTATCCTTCACTGATGATAGCAAATCAGCTTGAAATCAGCTGATCTGAGGGTGGGGCCAATGAAAGAGACAGTGAATTCTGACTCTGATGTTTATGTAAACAAAAATACACTTGTTTGGAGGTCTTGGTAAAGCTCCATCTATTGATCATAAATACAAGTGATGGCAAGTTTACATATATAAAACTTATTTTTGTTTTTCATAAATGTACCTTTGAAGTTTCTTGCAATGATATATATTGCAGAAGCTTTGACTATGTGGTGAAACTGAACTGATATCAGACCCATATAGCTATCTGACTTGATAAGCTGAGTTTGAAGACATTTATGCATCTAAAAGATTCATGCTTGCAAACTGATAGATACTTGTTGCATAAACGCTTGGAGTTAGTGTTTAGGTCTAGTTTCTAACTCCTATCCTTCACTGATGACAGCAAATCAGCTTGAAATCAGCTGATCTGAGGGTGGAGCCAATGAAAGAGACAGTGAATTCTGACTCTGACATTTATGTAAACAAAAATATGCTTGTTTGGAGGTCTTGGTAAAGCTCCATCTATTATATATATATATATATATATATATATTTTCTTCAACAAATTATATATATATATGATATATTAAAACCTAAAAATTCCATCTATTAAATTATATATTAAAAACTACACATTTTATTTCTTTAACAAAAAAACTAAAAATTAATATACATGACCTTCTAATCAGTTTTGATGTTACTTCTTTACTTACAAATGTTCCAGTTTCTGAAGCTTTAAATATCACTTCTAAACAGTCAAATTTACCAGACCATATTATTAAATTAACTAAACATTGCCTTTCAAATATTTATTTTGTGTATAGTGAACAATGTTATAAACAGATGTTTAGTATTCTGATGGGCTCACAAATCTCAGAGATAGTAGCTGATTTATTCATGGAATATTTAGAAATTTGTGCTTGAGAATCAGCACCTTTAAAACCTCTTGTTTGGCTCAGATATATAGATGATACATTTATCATCTGGCAACATAGTAAAGACAAATACGAAATTGTCACACATATAAACAATAGGTATCCTAAAATTAAATTTACAATGGAAACAGAAACTGATAGGAAACTTTTTTTAAGTACTTGGCATCAAGAAAAAGAATAATCTTTTAAATAGAGGGATTTGAAGTTAGGAATTTCTAGCCTATATTCATTAGCCTATATTCATTATGCACTCCATCTCAAACATCTGATACACATGACCACACACATGTGAAATAGATAAATGATCCTTAATGTATTTTGTGTAGAACCAACAATCATCAGTGGGCCAGATAATAATCTCCCACACATATATACAATCACTGTTTGGCTTATATCCTAAGTTCAAATCCCTCTGTCTATTATAGTAAAAATTCAGTATACTGAATGAATAGGTTAATAATCTTTTAACTTTTTCAATTTTCATTAAAATCTACATATGTGGACAAATATCTACAATTTTCCTCATATCATCATCTAGCACAAATCTTTTCTGTAGCAAAAGCTCCTTACATTAGAGCTATTCACCTTTTTTTTAGATAAATCAAATCTAGAAAATGAAATAAATCATATAAGTAATGTCTTATTAGCTAATGGCTATAATAATAAAATAATACACAGCCTTAATTCATGCCCTAAATAATCAGAATAAGATGCAAAAAAAGAAACAACAATTAGAGTTTGTATTCCTTATATAAAAGAAACTAAAGACAATATTGGATGTGTTTTAAAACATTGCAATACAGCATATACTACTTATCAAAAAATTTAATAGTATTCTATTTAAGGCTAAAGACTCAATTCCTCTTGAGCTGCATGGAGTTTATAAAATTTCATGGAGCATTTGTAAATGTTTTTATATAGGTATGAATAATTGTCACATCAATGTTAGAAGAGATGAACATATTAATGCAGTTAAGAAACACAATCATTAGCTCTACCTCTTTATGTTATAAATGCAGGTCATAGTATTGATATTTCTAATATGAAAATACTATCCAAATGTGACACTTTCTAACAATGTCAGATCAGAAAAGCTATTGGGATTTTTATAAGGTCAGATTATATCAGCAAATTGCCTTCTATTTGGAAGAATTTTTTAAAACTCATTAATTTAAATAACTTTTTATATTTATTATTTGTGCTTTATATTAATAGAAAGTTTATTATTGTTGTATGTCAATGTTTATAATGACTACAATTATTTTCATAATACTTATTAATCAGCTAATAACCAGTGCGACCTGATCAAAATATTGGCATGTATATATATTTATACAATAAATTATACATGGATATACCCAGATAACATGGAGCTTATCACTAGCTCCAAACAAGCTTTAATAATAAGTGCCAACAGAGAAAGAATTCAAAATCTCTATTGTACTATCTTCATCTCCAGACCAATTAGTTTCGAGCTTAATGGGTCACCTCAGGGAAGAGTTAGGATTTCAGAATCTAAATCTAAAACTCCAATTCAGAGCACTTATTTAATACGTTACTATCAGTTTGAAAACTCAAAATTTTCAGAAAATGTACATTTCTTCAAATCTAGCTTTACAGACCAGATAGCTATGTGGGTCTGAACTCAGTTCAGTTTTACTATATATTAATAGCTAAAGCCTTCAAGGGTACACTTATAATAATTAATAAAACAAGTCACTGAGGTGAGTCATTAAGCTCAAAACCAATTCGTCTGGAGATGAGGATAGTATGATAGAGATTTTGAATTCTTTCTCTGTTGGCACTTATTATTAAAGCTTATTTGGAGCTAGTGGTAAGCTCCATCTAGTGCACATTTTAGCACAAGCTTAAAGGCAAGTTGCACTATTTGTGACTTGTTTATCCATCCAACATGAGCCGGAACTCACAAAATGTAGTTCAAATCCAGTCCATCCCAAGATTTAGGTCAGGGACTAACCTGGATTCAAACCCACTCCATAAGCTCCAGATCAAACATCTAATGAATAACATAATAGTGATGGCACATGAGAATTAATTTTAATCCGGCCGACTAGCAAAGCTGAGCAAAACAATGAGACATCTATAATACTATGACTAAACTAAAATATATGTAAGCAGGCTTTACTTTTGGAAGTGGAGAAAAGAAGGAATTCGAACTACTCAAATAAGTTAGACAATAAAATATATTTTAATATATTAACAAATTATTATACATTTATAAATAAATTATAGACATTAGTGTGTGTGTGTGAATGAGCAAGTGGTAGATGATTACATAGTGTCATTCATGCTATTATTTCTCATATGCTCTTTATTAGCTAAATAATATGTTACAAATAAACACACATCTTTGGTGGGTCTAATATTAAGATGCCAATCAGTTAATAAAAGGAATTATATAATATTGCTATTAACACTTTGGATTACGGTTCTGAAACATGGTGACTAGCATTATTTCAGGGAGTGTTCTGGGATTCATTACAGATATGAGATAAATTATTTTTATACCATTACGGTCGTGAAAATAAATAAAATACATTTGTAAACATTTGATTATATTTGAAAATGACATTTGATTAGATGACAAAATATTTAATGAAAAATTATTTTAACAATAGTAAGGCGAACGCTTTATTTTCCCTAAGGCATATAGATACTCTTAAATATAGATATATAAATTATGATGGTGAGATTGTATATGATTGAAATAAACTTAATTAATTAAATAGAAGTAATTGGCATTTATATATATCTTTTAAGCAAAGCTTAATTTTAATATTAGATCATTAAAACTGGGCCATGAAGCAAAAGAAATAATAATAATATGAAGAAGTTTGTGGTGCTGACATAATAGCCTAAAAATAACTAAGAGGAAAAGGTCATGCTTCTGGATGAAAAACGAAATGGATGGGCATAGTGTGTGACAAATTTAGGGATCACCAACAGAAGCCTGTTTATATGAAGAAATGGATGGGCATAGCATGTGCCAGACTTAGGGGTCACCACCAGTGGCCTTTTTATATGAAGAAAGAATATGCATAGCATGTGCCAAACTTACGGGATCACCACCAGAGGCATTTTATATAGAATAAATGTGGTTCCAGATAGCTCAACTATCTATGGAATGAGAGATGAAAAGAAATCTATGGGTTCAAACTTGTTGTAACCCCCAGATTAAGAAGCACATATATATAAAACATGAAGATTGGCCAAATGTCAGAAATGCAGTAATGATACATGTCTCTAACAATGTTGAATAAATTTTACTGCTTTAAAATAAATTACCCTTGTTTGAATACTATAATACGCCATGCAATTATAATACATATATAGAGAGAATATTTAGATTTCATTTACTTAAAATATACTTGAAGATTTTATATAGCAAAAGAAACATTAAGATATAGATTTCAAATTAATAAAATATACTTTAAGATTTGATTAAGTAAAAGAGACATTAAGATTCACCCCCTTCCCTTTCCCACTATTTAAAACAATTCAATTCCACCTTCGTGATTTTTATAATAACTGAAATATTTAAATACAAGATTTGAAATTTTAAAAGTATGAAAAATGAAGTAAGATTAGCAGTTATATATAGAAAACAAATTATAAGTCACTTTCAGAATTTAATAAATAATTATAAAATAAATGTTTTAGAGCGTTAATTAGCTTGAGTTCTGGATTTTCAGAGTTAAACAAATCAATTTTTATATTAAAAACGAACCTAAAATGTTGATTCATAAAACAATCTGGCAAATGTATTAATTTACAATGCATTGTATATGTATATTTTAAGGGGACATTAATAACCTTTGTATGAAGGTTTAGAAGAAGAAAAATGACAGAAAAGATTTTTAGAAATTAAGCTTGCCAGGTTGTGAGATTGACATTTTAATAATAGCAAGCAGATATATAAATCGAATAATAAATACATATAAATAAATGACCGCACCAAAGTTAAAGAAAGTTAAAAGCATATGAGATAGGATTAGATATAAAGAAATCATTTGAGAGCAAATTTACATTCACAGATTTATATAAAAAGCAAAGTTAAATAATACATGAGAAATCTTGATTAGTAGAATTTGAGATTAATTAATTAATCTAGATTTAGTTTCAATGGTGGCGGTTTGGAAATAATTTACCTTGCAATTTTAAGAGTCCAATTTAGTAGTTGCACGTGCATGGCAATTGAAATGCAAGTACTTCAGTGGCAGAAAACTTGTATTAGCATTCTAAAGTTCTTTTTAGACCTTTCTTTATTTCAGGGCAGCAGGATATTACGGTAGTGGCCAATGATGACCCATAGGGCCAATGAAGAGTGGTGGATTTACTGCTACATTATTTTTTAGTTTCACTGCAATGTTAACAATCATTTTCACTAGAGTAGCTAATCTAATCTCTGATTCAAAATTCAGTCATTTTATACTTTTTTTTATCAGCAGTTTTTGAAGATGCAATAGTAAGATAACGTCCAAAAATAAATTCAAATCTATTTCCAGATTAGAAATAGATTTGACAACATGTTTTATACAAAAGAAAATCTTTAATCTACTTAATCCCATTTATTTTAAGTAAAACTTTAATTAAAAAAATACCTCCCTTTAATTATTTTTGGTCAATTAACAACAGTCCCATCTTCCATATTGGATTTTATAGAAATATACAGTTTAATAGAAAAACAAGCAATTTAAAAAGAAAAAGCTAAAAGTGACATATAATAAATATTTAGAAATATATCAATATTTTGTTAGTAAGTTTTGCTCCTATATATATATATATATATATATATATATATATATATATATATATATATATATATATATATATATATATATATATATATATATATATATATATATTTGAGCCGCATCTATACTACTTTAATAAAAAAAAGAACTAATAATTAATAAAAAGAATTAATAATAATTTTAAAACATGTTATTGAAACATTGAATTTTATAATTTAGGCACCCATCTCAAATATATACATGAAATATATATACACGACAAAAGGAGCAGGATGGGAAATAGGGATTTAAACACAGGTTAGTAGGTAGAAACATGAAGCACAATCTTAAGCATATGCATCATAAGTGTCAACAGGTAAGTAATTGTCATATGTAAAATACATACAATAGTCTTTATGCCTAAATAAAACAATAGAAAATTACAGTCTGTTGTCAAGTGAATGCTATAATGATGTAGTAAATAGATATATTGGAATTTATTTATTAACTGATTCCAATCTTTCATTAACATTATTTTGCTGTTTATTTAAGCATGAGAAATATGGTAATGTGATATATATATATATATATTCAGTTGATGTGTTATATATATATATATATATTCAGTTGATGTGTTAGTATGGTGCCATTGCTGTAGATTGTTTTTTTTATGGCAAAAATTCCCATAACTCAACCTGGTATGAATATATATAATGTATGAAAACCACTAATCAACTTTGCTTTTAGGAAAAAGTAGAAGAATCAGGAGGAAACACATAGATAAATATATGAAATTACTACAGACTGTTGCCTTTGGCAGGATAGCTCAGTTGGTTAGAGCATTATTTTAAAATTCAATACTCAAGAATCTAAGAACACAGGTTCATATCCCATGCTAGTACTATCACTGGTCAGGACAACAACACATGAAGAAGAGGGAAGAATAATACATCTTGGAAATGTTGTGCATATACTAACCTGTTTGATATGCTATTACTAACAGTTGAATATATTTGGAATATTTAAATAAAGTTAAATTTTTCTATAGACATTAAATACACATATTAGATGATGGAAATAGTCCAATATAAAAATACAAATAAAAGCAATATGTTTCTATAATAAATGTAATTATTTTTGATCATGTTCAATTAGTTTTTACTTTATGTTTAATGTAACTTATTCTAGTATTTTATATATAATGTTGTATATTAAATTTAACAAAATTTATAATTTCAAAATTTATTATTAAAGTAGGATCATAATTTTTATTCATTTATTTTATTTGTCTAATCAAATAATATATAAAAAGATAGATTCTCCTATAAGCCACTTTCCTGACTCAAGTTACATGAAATGAAAAATCTAAATAACTTAACAAATTACGTAGTCTAAATATAATTTATATGAATTCATATAAATAATAACAATATGTATGGAGAAATTGATTCATACATATATCTATTTTTTATATATATTAGATAAATAATCATTGTAGGATATATCTGAATTCTTTTATACAATATAAGTTTTTCTGAAATTAATTTTTATTATGATATTTGGAATAATTACCCTAGCAAACGTATCATAAATCTATTCATGTAAATGTATAATATAATTTTATAAAAGTAATGTAAATTAATTCTTTTATATGTCTAAAATCTTTCTACTAATTAGTTATTAACAGTAAAATGAATTATGAATGTAACTATTTAAATATTTTTTTAAGTAGCTAAAAATTATGCAAACCTCCTGAGATAATTTAAATGAAAATATATAAAGCATAAATAAAATTAACATTAACTATTATTTCTATAAAAATATAATATTGGAGCTATTATTTTTAATATTTATCTTTTATTTTTATTTCAAACTTATGTCCCCTCCCACCATTTTTTTTTTTTTTTTTTTTAAAAGCTGTAATTTGAAATCACTTTATTACTTGCTTTTTGAAAATATCTTTGCATGAATAAAGCGAGCTCATCACTAGGTTACATAATCTGCATACTAGTAAATATTGAATTACATTAATTATTGCAAAAGCATTGATTATATAAAAACTTACTTTTTAATTATTTTTTCAGGTACATGATGTTGGAAGTATATCTGGAACGTTGACACAAAACTAAATTTATTATAATTTTCTGTTCTAGTGAATCTGGAAAATGAAATCAAAGTTTATTTACAAAGAAATGTTTTTATTGACATTTATACATGCTATTTCATATCTGGAAAAGGGGTGAATTCTGCAATAAACGAAGCAGTCAGCAGCAGCGAGGAAAAATTAGCCAAACCTATTTGCAGGAGGTTCACATATAAAAATGTTAGCAAACATCTTAATTATAAATTTCATGTAGATTTTATCCATTGCAGACTGTTGGATAGTTGAGAATTGAAATTTGATATCTGTGCTCATTAATAAATAGGTAAATAAGAGTCTCTTGACTTCTCTTAATAAAGAATCAGAACAATAATATCAGAATACAAATGACAAAGAATAACTTTCTCATACGTATGCCTTTTATAGTTTTCCCATAATATAACTTTTAATTAAAATTTGCCGTTATTTTTGAACTTATTTATCTCTACAAAAGTAAAATATAATCCCTCAATAATTAAATATCAAAACAGTTTAATCCATTTAACAAAGTAAACAAAAAAGTAATCTTAATTAGTTCATTTACAGTGATTCTTTTATAAACAATGAAAATTTAAAATAAGAATATTGTTGAGTTCCTACTCTTATTGTCAAAGAATAACATAAAATTTGGTAAGTTAAAGATTTTCTAATTTGAAATAAGTTCATTTTTAATTATCATATAACTAATATATTGCACAAAAATAATTAAAATTAAAAATATTATAAAATTTAATATATTTTTTAACCTCAGATTAAAACATAGAACAGAAAAAAATATAAATACCAATAAACACTTTTAAATGACAAATCTATAATAAATTTTATAATAAACTATAGATGATATTTGCTATTGTTGTATCATTAGCAAATTTACAATATATAAAATAAAAAGTATCTTTCAGCATAAAGCTATTCTGCTTCATTATATATATATATATATATATATAGTAACCATCACGTGTGAGTTTACAGACATTGCTTTTATGCCAATATATTTGTGCTATTATGTATAACAAAATATTAAAATCACATATATAGAATAAATTTTATGTGTTTTTAAAATATTAAAAAGAAAAATAAGTGTAAAGGTAATAGGTATTATTACTTTATTCTTTTAAAAGTAAAGAATATTTTTTATTTTCAAAAATCTTATGATAACCAACAGAAACTTTCAAAACTCATTTGCTTTCAAGAAACTGAGAAAAGAATTGTAACACCACTTCACTGTAATATCTCTTGCTGTGAAGAAGTCAATAGAATTTTATAAAGATTTTAAATTAATATCATGCATTTTATGGAATAGAAAATCCTTCAGGATGCTTTCACTGACTTTTCCAGTAATATCGCTGAATATAGAGTTATTGACAAAAACATACCTTAAAATTTAATTTTGATTCTACCAATCTATTCATCATTATTGAATACGAAAGAAATATCTAACATCTACTTGCTGAAGAAAAAAAACAACTAGTCATCTAAAGTTATTATTCCATGGAAATGTATTTCTATAATCAACATGTGGGAGTTTACATGCTCAGAAGAAAACTGCCAAAGGAAACACTCATCAAAAGGAAACAAAGGAAGCTAAAATCTTATATTACTAGAGAACATTAAAATTCAAAGATAAATGTTCATGTTCCTATATTTAAAGATACAAAATAAACTTGTGAGCTCACAAAGATATTAAAGTAAATCAACAGAACTTTCTATGTTCTCAAAGACTTTGTAAGTTGTAAAGATTTTTTTCTCATATGCATGATCACCACATAAGTCTATTAATTTGTAAGGTACTTGTGTACTATTCCTCTAATGAAGAGAAGATAGAAGACCTTTTCACATTTGTATGAATACACTGGTAACTTTTTAATGTTGTTATTTTGGCAACCATTTACAAAGTTAACAAACATTACAAAGTTACCAATGCATTGATACAAATGTGGAAAGCCCTCCTATCTTTTCTTCATTGCAGGAATGATACACAATATTTTTTAAAAGGAACCAAAAAAATAAATATTATATGAGATACACACATGCTTCTATAAAATCTACACATACACAGATGACAAAGCTTTGACACTTAGTTCAATCAATTTCAAAAAAATGTGTAGAAATAGTTTTTTAAAAATACATACCAAAAATGGGTGCACTTTTCACAAGAGTTACAAATTATTGGCAGGTTGACATGAACGTGCAAAAATTTTTTTAATCTATCTTAAAAACTGCACGTTCTCGTCCACCAAAAATAGATTGAATCAAAAGTACCAAATAAATTCCCAAATGGTACTTCATAGATAAATAAAACAATCACTAAATTATAATTTTATTAAATAATATTTACAAAAACACATAAAATAGACATATATGCTACTTACACTGTAATAAATAACAGTAATTAATTGCATTCAAATAAACAAATTGAATTTTCATTTGACAACAGAAAATTGACACAAATGTTTCCTCCAAAATGAATACATGATTGCATAGTTTTTCCAGAAAAATACTACGAAATGTATTTTTTTTTTTTTTTTTTAAAAAAAAAAAACAAAAATAAATAATTCAGACCAGTAAATAAATGCAAATCATAAAACTTTTATTATCGTTTTTCATGCAGGCAGAAAAAATTGAATAACCAAAATTTTAAGAAACCTATCCTTTTATTGTAAGTACAAAAAACAAGTAATTCACAAAAATAAACATATATCAATTGTAAGACTTTTCTTCGTGCAGGTGGAAAAAAATATTTTATATGTTACAGTCTAGAAAAAATGTGTAGTCGTTTTTTTTGCAAATGATGCCACATAAATTCAGCAAGTAGCAGAGATAATATTATTAATATATATAATTAAAATAATTGCCAAGCACTTTCAACACTAATGTGTCCTTATCAAGACAATTATTTTAATTGTATATATTAATAATATTATTTCTGCTAAATAGCAATAGAAGTGTTGGTTTGTATTAATTTATAATTTGTAGCAAAAGAAATTTATATTTTATTTTATAAAAGTGATGATAAAATAAAGCAATATAAATATGTGAGAAAATAGATTATTGGCATAGATTGTTTTCTAAATTCCTATATCACACACTATGCCAAATGCTTCACTGATAAATATAAATGTAATATAAAGCTATTGCCCTGTGCAAGTAGCAGAGCAGTTGTCATAAGAGCTAAAGACTTTTGGATTTATTCCTAGATGAGTCAAATAAAAAAAAATGTATTTTTAAACAGTTAAATGGAACTGATGACATTCCATTCCTAAACAATTGAAAATTTAATTATTTTTAAAAGTTCAAGTTATTAAATTATATTTTGTTTTTAGTTTTTATAATATATATTATTTATAATTTTCATTATATATATATATATATATATAATAAAACAAGTCCTAAATTTTGTAACTTGCTTTTAAGCTTTCATTTAATGATCACTAGATGGAGCTTACCAATAGTTCTAACCAAGCTTTATTTTATTAGTGCCGAAAGAGAAAGAATTCAAAATCTCTATCGGAAAGTCCTTATCTCCAGACCAATTGGTTTCGAGCTTATGGCTCACCTCAGTGAAGATCTGGGACTCTAAAAACTAGATCTAAAATACTAACTCAAAAGTCAGCACTTATAAAACACATTACTATCAATTTGAAAGCCTGGAACTTTTCAGACACATAAATGTCTTCAAATCCAGCCTTACAAACCAGATAGTTATATGGGTCTGAATTCAGCTCAGTTTCCCCATATAGTAATAGCCTCTTCAATATAGCATCAGAAAAGCCTTCAAAGGTACACTTATAATAATTAATAAAGCAAGTCATAAATTTTGTAACTTGCTTTTAAGCTTGCATTTAATGATCACTAGATGGAGCTTACCAATAGCTCTAATCAAGCTTTATTTTATTTACATGTATGAAAAGTTCGAGCTTTCAAATTGATAGTAACATGTTTTATAAGTGCTGACTTTTGAGTTAGTATTTTAGATCTAGTTTCTAGAGTCCCAGTGCTCCACTGAGGTGAGCCATAAGCTCCAAACTGATTGGTCTGGAGATAGGAACTTTCCGATAGAGATTTTGAATTCTTTCTTTTTCGGCACTTATAAAATAAAGCTTGATTAGAGCTATTGGCAAGCTCCATCTAGTGATCATATATATAACACCTGGGTCTCTTTTTACGTGGACTTATTTAACATGATTTTGAAGTTATGCGATTCATGTTATACCAGAAGTCGAACTCCGATAATGCACTATTACTTTAAATAATAAATTTCGTGCACTTATGTCATATTGAAAGTAATAGCACACTATTGGAATTCAACTTTCATCTTAGTAATTTCAATATTTTCAGTGCTTTATAATAGTAAGATTTTATGTAATAATGAAATTAAAATCATGATTTCCACATTTTATGTATACACACATTAAATTTTACAAGATTATAATGTAAATTTGTTCAAACATTGTGCATGTTAATTTTGCATTTTAAATCACATTCTGTTTTTGCTTTTTAAAAAAGAATGTAATCAATTATTAATCATTTAGTGTCCACAAGTTTATTTTTAAAAGGTGAGTAAAAGCAGTGGGCACAATTAAAATTGAAAATTAAAAAAATAAAGACAAAAATAAGAATTCAATTTTTAGTTGTTAAATTAATTACTAATTATGTTGTCACCAGAAAACCATTAATACAACATGAGAGTGACATTGGCGCTAGTTGTATTTCAACTTGTGAAGAATCTGATTTTTTACCAATTTGCAAATGAACCTGTTTAATGGCAAATAGCGATAATAATTAAAATGTGTATAAAAATGTAAATTACTGTAAATTATGCATAAAAATATATTGTTTTGAATAAAATTAAATATTATAGTTAAAAAAAGTTTGTCTTGTATCAATTTTTTTCAACTTTGACATTTTTTATTAGTCATATTTTATTTCCTTATTTTTTTTTTTTGTGCAAATTTTAAAGTAATTTTATGTTGGTGCTTTGCTTTTACGTGATTTTTGAAAAATCACAGTCCATATCCCCCTTTTTCAAGGTAAGTTACGTCTATTTTTGCATGATTTGGTTTCGCGTGTTTTCTGAGGAATCTATCTATCGCATAAAATGAGACCCAGGTATATATATATATATTAATCTTTACTTGATTATAAATATTACTACTGTTGATAAATATGGTTGGCTATGAGATTGACTAACTATATTGTTTTTAAATTCATTTAATATTTTATCAGAAGTATAATTTGTATTTTCAGGGTCACAATTAAAGTCTTGAATTTTTCTCTTAATAATCCAGTAAAAGAAGGATAAAAAATTGTTAAATAGTTTGCCATTTGTAATACTGAAAGATATTTGCCCATTGGAAGTAGTTTAGTAATCCATAATCTAAGGAGCCTTAGCTTTTAGGTTGATCACTTTATCACTGCATTAAAACACTCAAGAGTATTTAGTAAATAATTGATGCTAAAATGTAGAATATAAAACTAATATTAATAAGAAGATAAAACTAAACATAAAAGAGCAAACTGATTTAAATTATTCAGTCATTAAAAATTACTTATCAATATGTTTTGAATCTAAAAATTGCATTTATGCATTCCTGCTGATTCTGATTGGTCATTAAGTAGAAAATTGAAATCTAATACTTCTAAATTATCAAATGATACAATGTTAGAAAAACAACATAGAAACCATTGTTAAATTTATAAATAAAAATATTATTAAGGCTAGTGTGCATGCTCAGCATTACACATTGTTGAGAAGTTTCTGGAGACATGAAAATTTATATCATATTCGACTTGGCACAATTTCCCAATGGAGAAAAAAGGCAAAAAGACCCATGAAGTTATTAAGGTGAGTGAGTTAAAAGATAATTATAATAATGTGGGAGCTAAATCTATCTCTACTCATCTGAACAAAAAAGCAATCATGAGTATGACAGAAAATGGCAGTTCAAACATACAGCAGCCTCCTACTAACGATAACAATATTAAGCTAAAATTAAGAAAAGTAACTAGTAACCCTGAATTAACTAGCACCCCTGAATGTAATATGTCCCCAAATGGTGTAGGTATGAAAATAAATCCTAAAAAAGCAAGATATGCTACCTCATCCACTGTTGACAATGCTGATCCCCCAGAGTTGATGAACTTAAATGATAACATCGAAGCTTGTCAAGGTGTGATTGGAACATCCTCTGTAGGTGCAAAAAAAAGAATCGATAGCCACAATGAGCATTTTCAAACTAAGATTAATGAAAATCAATCTAACAATCTAGATGATGCCAGCAATAACACAAAGTTATTAAATGATAAAATTGAATCAACCAAAATTATTAACAAACCAACGTTATTCGCCAAACTGAATGATAAATTATCGCACCCTCAACCGTTATCACGTCCATCATCAAAAACTTTCATAAAATTAAACTCGTATTGGAAATTTTTTTTATTAACTGCATGTTACCTAATACTTCCATTTTTGGTTTGATAATTCAAACCAATGACAGAAGCAGTGAGCACATATTAGACAAACTGGACTTAAATGAGTATCTAGTCTTGTTGAATAATAATGATTTAATAAAATCGATTAAACACACTGCATTCTTCCCAGCAAGAGGTTTTATTTCTATTGAAAATGTTAATAAGGAACAGAAAGATCTAGTGAAGAGTCTAATAAAAGAGGTGCAGGGGCATAGGATATTGTAACACCACCGCCCTGCGGTTAAAAACCCCAGCCGCACTTAATTATGTGATCGACCGGTTAACCACCGATGATGATGATTACCACAAGCAAGAAGCCAATATACACCCTAAAATCGAGTATATATTCTTAATTGAACACTGACATAATAAAATATCATCCCAGCATTATATTTCCCAATTAAACGCTTCTTCTCTGCTGGGCAAATTATTTGTATCGAATAATTAGTTCTGCCCAGCGCCTGGAATATTTATAAAATTTCCCGGAATTATCACGGTACAGCAGGAATATAAATTATAGCACTTCCTTCCTTTACTCTATTTACAATACAGACTGGATTTATTTATCCATTTAGCTTACTTTATTTTATTCCTCAATTAATCAACTTGTTAGCTCACTGATCTAATTTTAATTCACTCTAAATAGTTATTCGCTTGGTAGAGAAAAGAAAAACGCAAATGACTAAGTACTTCCTTTTATAAATAAAATTTAATTTGCAATTCGCTAATTCTAATGCATAATAAAATCCTAAAACACATATATATATCCACACACTAACATAATAAATACATAAATATACAATAAAGAATATAATTCAAATGGAAACATTAAATAAATTATCGTAACTCAATTGTTACCTTCTCATACATTAATAGATTACAATCATAAGTTCTTTTAATGATAACTGTCCGAAGTGTTGCGCAACTTTTTAATAATTTAGTTCTGACTGATTTCTTATTTCAAATTAATTCTGACATGCATGTATTAATAGTTACCTAGGTATGATTTTTCCAATGTCGGATCAACCATCGAGGGGGAAAACCTTCCCTTCTTTTGCAGAGATGGTTGCTCGCTTTTCAGACGTTCCAGTGAATGGAGTGAGAGTTTATAGTCTTTTGACGTGGGTTTGTTTCCTTTCTAATTCCACATTTTAGTCGGTATTCATCCCTTCAACATTCTACTTCGAATCTCCAGGCAGATCTGGTTCTGTAACGGCGGTCTCTTCTCGGCAGCATTTTAGTTGTTATAAGTAGTGAGCGAATGGTTAGACGGAGGTAGACCGAGCAAACGCCCGGTGTTTGCCACTAGCCCTCCATGTCAGCGTACCCTTCTATTATTATTTTGTTAAATTCTAGCCAGCAAAAAAAACACAACCGGTTACTTCTAAATCAGCTCTGCTTATTCTCTCGCTGTCTTGCTATCGAATGTCTCTAATTGCCTCTTTCTTTTTCATTCTTATCTTACCAATCTATTTGGAAATTTGGTACAAGTTTACATTTTTAATTTTACAATTATAATTAATTTCTTTCATTCTTTTAAATATTGAATGTTACTAATTGCAACATTCCTTTCTCTCACTTTATCTTGTACCAATCTATTTGGAAATTTGGTACAAGTTTACATTTTTAATTTTACAATTATAATTAATTTCTTTCATTCTTTTAAATATTGAATGTTACTAATTGCAACATTCCTTTCTCTCACTTTATCTTGTACCAATCTATTTGGAAATTTGGTACAAGTTTACATTTTTAATTTTACAATTATAATTAATTTCTTTCATTCTTTTAAATATTGAATGTTACTAATTGCAACATTCCTTTCTCTCACTTTATCTTGTACCAATCTATTTGGAAATTTGGTACAAGTTTACTTTTTTTAATTTCACAATTATAATTATTCTTTCGTTCCTTTTACAAATGATTTTCTTATTTAACAAAGAAAGAAAGAGACGCGTTCAGTTTTACACCCCTCCCCTTTCCTTTCTAATCTTTCATCATTATTTAGCTTTTCTAATTTCTTTTAAAATAAGTTTTTAGAATCCTTTTAACTAAATTTTTTCTTTCTTTTTTTTTTTTTTTCTATTTCTTTTAACGAAACCCTTCTCTTTATTAATATTATTGAGAATCAATAATATATACATGCGAGCCTACATTTATGTAGATATCGCATTACACCGCTCCCCATTTTTTAAGAATTAAAATCTACTGGAGTTATTTTCTGAGGTCAAGCCATTTTAATTCTTAACCCCTATCTTCCTTTATTACTATATTTTTTTTTCTTCTTGATATAAATTTTAATGGTACACGTTTAGTATGTATAACTTCCGTATGATGAGATTATCTTAGAGAGACAACTAGGTTAAACTATCTGCATTCCATTTGATTTATTTGAACTGCCCAAACACTTTTAATCCCCACCGAACATTATTCTGCACAGAGAGTTGATTTTTTTTTTTTTTTCAGTAAGACGGATCATGAGCCCAGATCTCTGCTGAGTCCTCATTCTATTTTTAGTTTAATTCTTGTATCTTTCCAATACCTTTGGGATTTTCACCCAGTACGACGGGTAATGAGCCCAGATCTCTGCTGAGTCCTCATTCTAATTTTTTTTTTTCTTTATTTTCATGTCTATCCTTATGTGTATAGACAAGATTAACACACACACTCCCTATTTTTTTTTTCTTTTTATGAACGGCAAGACGGCTTGACCAAGCTCAAATGCAATCCCCGCATGATTCATATCTGCACACATTTGTCTCAAAATCCAGACCCTCATTCATATTCGCTACTCTTCATAGTTCACCATCCCCCCCTACATTTCCTTTATCATGTGGATTATCGTGTTCAAAGTCCAGGGTCGGTATCCTTTAGTCATCAACAGGTGTTTGTCCAGTTGCTTCTTTTCTTTTAGTTCCTATCGGGAGGTTCTTTCTTTTTCCGGACTAGCCTTAAAGACCGAGCATTGTATGTTCCCTTTTCTTCCACCCCTTGACCCACAACAAAAGCATTATTCCCATATCGTTTCCTTATAGTGTATGGCCCCTCATAAATAGGTTGGAATTTCTTAAATAGATTTCGCTCTGGGTGACTCACAGGATGCACTCTTATTTTCAAAAATTGATTTACCGTTATTACGTTATTGCACCTGCTATCCCCCAAACTTGTCCCTCTCACATTTTTACCCTCTCGTTTTTCCTCCACCACTGTAGAATCCCGCTTCTCTACGATTCCGGCTAGCTGGTTTACATCTATACGTACATTATCTACAATTTTCTCATTTTCCTGCCTTATCTCTTCCAATTTCTTTCCCTGCTCTACTTTAAACTCCTCTACTTTTCGACACACAGTTTCTATTTTATCCTCTAAATGTGCCATCCTTCCCTCTACTTTCATCACAACCTCTTGTTCTAAATTATTTACTTCTCCAGTGAGTCTCTGCTCTAAGTTCTCGAGTAACTCAGCCTGTCCGTTTAACCTTTCATTCGTGACAAAAATCTGATTTGAGGTTTCTTCAACCCTTTTACTTAACTCTTCATTTTTTATGTCGAATTTTTCAACCAACTGTTTTTTCCACTCGTCTATCATCTTTTTATTGTCTTCCTTTAATTCTTTCATAAACCTTTGCTGGTCTTCTATCATTTTCTTATTTATTTCATCTCTCTGCTCATCTCTTTCCCTTATCTCCTTTATAAACTGCCGTTGATCCTCCCCCATTTTCTCCATCATTTTTATTAAATTATAAATTTCTATACTAACTTTCGGCTCTTGTTTATCATCATTAATGTCAATTTCATTTCCACTACTGGTTTCTATTTCTCTTTCCCTATCTGTTTCTCCGGCCAATTCCGTTTGTTCTTCACTGGTACTTTTCGTGGTTGCAAGTTGATCGTCCATTTTTGCTTTCGACCTCGTTTGCATTGACTCTAAATGAATGTTATCACTGACTAAGTAATTATTTTCTCCCAATTATTATTAAATGCAATACTGTTTATCAACGCTATTTCATATTAGGTACGTTTGCTGGCCTGCCCCGTCCTCATCCATTAACTCACTTGTTTATGCTGCTTTAAAGATCCCCTTAAACTCACAAGCTTTTATTATTCAAACAATAAAATCTTTTCCCTCTCTTGATTTTATTTATTTATATAATGTAGATCGTGCCTAGAAAATTTTACCCCGTCTCTTTCTCTCTTTTTATAAAATTCAGTTGTCTTTTGCTCCACTTTCCCTCTCTCACCAAGCGATCTTTTATTATTATTCTATATTTTATCTAAACCTTAGGTCTATTCTACTGTCTCTACAACTACTATATAACTACATATATACGGTTATGCCGTCTAATCCTTATTTTAACACTTTTTTCTTTTAACACTATTTTGTCGTTTTTATATATATATTTTTATAATAACACATATAAATTCTTAATTTGAAACAAAACCCATTTGTTTTTTAAAAAAAAACTTTTTTTTCTTTCTTTTTTTTTTTTTTTTAAAAAATATTTCTCAGTCTAAATTCGATTTTCCGATTGTTTGACTTTATTTAACCTTGCTGTATAGATCACATATGTGTAGATCTATTTTAATCAGGGCGCTATAATTTAATTCAATCTGCTTTTTTTTTTTTTTTTTTTTTTGAATGTGACAAGATCCCGGACTGGCCCCCAAAACTGTAACACCACCGCCGCGCGGTTAAAGACCCCAGCCGCACTTAATTATGTGATCGACCGGTTAACCACCGATGATGATGATTACCACAAGCAAGAAGCCAATATACACCCTAAAATCGAGTATATATTCTTAATTGAACACTGACATAATAAAATATCATCCCAGCATTATATTTCCCAATTAAACGCTTCTTCTCTGCTGGGCAAATTATTTGTATCGAATAATTAGTTCTGCCCAGCGCCTGGAATATTTATAAAATTTCCCGGAATTATCACGGTACAGCAGGAATATAAATTATAGCACTTCCTTCCTTTACTCTATTTACAATACAGACTAGATTTATTTATCCATTTAGCTTACTTTATTTTATTCCTCAATTAATCAACTTGTTAGCTCACTGATCTAATTTTAATTCACTCTAAATAGTTATTCGCTTGGTAGAGAAAAGAAAACGCAAATGACTAAGTACTTCCTTTTATAAATAAAATTTAATTTGCAATTCGCTAATTCTAATGCATAATAAAATCCTAAAACACATATATATATCCACACACTAACATAATAAATACATAAATATACAATAAAGAATATAATTCAAAAGGAAACATTAAATAAATTATCGTAACTCAATTGTTACCTTCTCATACATTAATAGATTACAATCATAAGTTCTTTTAATGATAACTGTCCGAAGTGTTGCGCAACTTTTTAATAATTTAGTTCTGACTGATTTCTTATTTCAAATTAATTCTGACATGCATGTATTAATAGTTACCTAGGTATGATTTTTCCAATGTCGGATCAACCATCGAGGGGGAAAACCTTCCCTTCTTTTGCAGAGATGGTTGCTCGCTTTTCAGACGTTCCAGTGAATGGAGTGAGAGTTTATAGTCTTTTGACGTGGGTTTGTTTCCTTTCTAATTCCACATTTTAGTCGGTATTCATCCCTTCAACATTCTACTTCGAATCTCCAGGCAGATCTGGTTCTGTAACGGCGGTCTCTTCTCGGCAGCATTTTAGTTGTTATAAGTAGTGAGCGAATGGTTAGACGGAGGTAGACCGAGCAAACGCCCGGTGTTTGCCACTAGCCCTCCATGTCAGCGTACCCTTCTATTATTATTTTGTTAAATTCTAGCCAGCAAAAAAAACACAACCGGTTACTTCTAAATCAGCTCTGCTTATTCTCTCGCTGTCTTGCTATCGAATGTCTCTAATTGCCTCTTTCTTTTTCATTCTTATCTTACCAATCTATTTGGAAATTTGGTACAAGTTTACATTTTTTAATTTTACAATTATAATTAATTTCTTTCATTCTTTTAAATATTGAATGTTACTAATTGCAACATTCCTTTCTCTCACTTTATCTTGTACCAATCTATTTGGAAATTTGGTACAAGTTTACATTTTTAATTTTACAATTATAATTAATTTCTTTCATTCTTTTAAATATTGAATGTTACTAATTGCAACATTCCTTTCTCTCACTTTATCTTGTACCAATCTATTTGGAAATTTGGTACAAGTTTACATTTTTAATTTTACAATTATAATTAATTTCTTTCATTCTTTTAAATATTGAATGTTACTAATTGCAACATTCCTTTCTCTCACTTTATCTTGTACCAATCTATTTGGAAATTTGGTACAAGTTTACTTTTTTTAATTTCACAATTATAATTATTCTTTCGTTCCTTTTACAAATGATTTTCTTATTTAACAAAGAAAGAAAGAGACGCGTTCAGTTTTACACCCCTCCCCTTTCCTTTCTAATCTTTCATCATTATTTAGCTTTTCTAATTTCTTTTAAAATAAGTTTTTAGAATCCTTTTAACTAAATTTTTTCTTTCTTTTTTTTTTTTTTCTATTTCTTTTAACGAAACCCTTCTCTTTATTAATATTATTGAGAATCAATAATATATACATGCGAGCCTACATTTATGTAGATATCGCAATATATTATGTATCAAAAGATCCTAACCCTTTAGTATTCGGTAGGGTTTTACACACACCATTTACCTTTAATGTAGAGTTCTTTAAAACACAATTAGCCAATTATGCCAAAGTAATTACATTGGAAAAAGAGATGACTCCAGGTATCTCTTTCCAAACTCCCTCTAACTCATGGAAAATTGTCCTTAAACTAAAAAAAGGTATTGTGAAAGATCAACTACCACATAGGTTGTTCAAAGACCAAATGCCAATTTCGATTATCTTGAAGAAAAGAACCCCCTTGTGCTTTAAATGCAACATAATTGGTCATATAACTGCTATGTGTGTGACTGGAAATTGTGTAAAATGTAATAAGTTCAATAGAAACAATCATTTATATGGAACTAATAATGTTAAGATGTGGGCAGACATTGTTGATAGTAATATTAACAAAACTATTGATAATGATTTTTATGAAAATATTGACAATAATTTTTGTGATGGAGATGACATTGATGTGAGTCCCAGCCAATCTTCTGGGCCTGCTAAAGTATCATCTTATGTAAATAGTTTGGCTCAAGAGGTTGATGACTCTGTTTGTTCCAGTGATATTGGGTGTATTAACAACAATATAAATTCTGATATAAATTTTGCTGAAGGAATAGAGTTCAATAGTGATACTGTTCCTGATTGTGTTTATAACAATACTGTTTCTGGAATTAATACAGAAGGAGGAGTTGACAGAAATATCAATATTATAGAGAATAACCCTACGATGCTGGATCAGTTGGCTAGTAATTCTGAGTTTAATATCAACATTGGTTATCACAATGATACAAATGAAATGATGAATGAAACTATAAGTGATATATTTGTGAGTAAATTACTCCAATAATTATGAACAAATCCCTCAGTATACTAACTCTTAATATTAGAGGATTAAATAGCCCAGATAAAGTTGATAAAATTGTCGACTATTTATCTAAAGAAAAATATGAAATAGTAATTTTAACTGAGACTAAAATTAACCATAATACACATGGTTATATAATTGATAAATTATCTTAACAGAATATTATGCTTTTTAAACCTAATGATAGGCCTGCTGAAGGTGCAGCTGTTTTAATATATATACATTCAGAGATTGAAAATATTCAGTTATTGTCTTTACAAACATACTATATTGTGATATCCTTTATTTATCAGGCAGTCTTGCATTATCTGATTGATGTATACTCTGTAGATAAGGGTAATGATATTGCAAATATAATCCATAATGTTCAAAATAAGTTCTTACAAAAACCAGGCATTATAATTCTGGGTGGTGACCTTAATTGTACATTCCGATCTCTTCCTATTGCATTAAAAAATAAAATGAAAGAAATTTCACTATATTCATTACATGAAAGATATCCAGATAATGCATATACCTTCTTTAATAGCAGATTCTCATCTCTTATAGACCTATTCTTCTTGTCGGGGCATGAGCTAAATGAGTCAACTATTAATACATCTCTGGTTCGTTTTTCAGATCTCCTCTGTGTAAAGTTAATTCTTTATAACTATTACCAAATCAATAATCAATATAGATTTTCTATTAGGAGTAATGTTAGAGATGATGTTTTTCTCTCCATTGACCAATTATCAGTTATATTGACTGTCATTAATTATTATACAAAATGTTCAGGCCTACCACACTGTATTGCTTGGTTTAAAATTAAAAAAGATCTCTCTAGAATATATTATAAGAATGCACAGAATACTTTACCAATGAATCAAATGAAAAATAGAATCTCTGAAATTCAGAGAGTCTTACACAATATTACCTACTTCAGACCTAATCATCAATTGATAAATAGTTTACAAGATGAATACATCAGCTTATATCAACTTATGCATCAAGATGCTCTTACAATATGGCTCAGAAAATTAATTCCAAATTTGAGTAAATTATCAAAACCCATGATAAACTATGCCAAATTATGTATCCCCCACTCTAGGGGTATTGCCAGTATCACCAAGGATGGTGATGGCATTGCCTCTGGAATCTACGTTGATAATTACATATTTGAAAATCAAATTTGGCATAAATACAGGTTTCACTGATCAGTACACTAGTATCATAGCTGGGGTACAGAAAGAGTACATTTCAAATCAGGATATTCAAGATGAAATTAATATCCTCAAGGTACAATCAGTAATCGCAAATGACACAATCCCAGCCTCTGTTTATAAACAACTTGATTATGCTCTTAGATTTGCAATGTGGAGATTTTTTAATCATTTGTGTTATGAGATAATTAAGTGGCCCTTTATTAGCAACAGAGTAATTTTTAGCCTTAAAAAAACAAATCAGTGTAAAGTCCAACAATTGATGAACTGAGACATATTTCTAAAGAAGATGTTGATTCGAAGATTCTGGCTAGAATTCTCTTGAAAAAATTACATCACCTTATCAGTACTAGAATTTCTTCTGCCCACCATGCCATTAAGGGTAGATGTGCAGTAAATGCTGCCTTAAAAATTCATGAGGCTATTAAATATGCAAGGGATTGGAACTTAACCCAATGTTCTGCTATCCAAATAGATTTTAAGGCTGCTTTCAATCTGGTCCATTGATCATATTTGATTCAGTCCCCCTGTCTTTTAATCCCAGATCACATATGGTTGTGAATGCAGTTGAAAACTATATTAAAATAGTAGAATCTCTCTTAAAAACTTTATGAGAAGATGATTTTTTTTATCCCTAAGAGGGGCATTCCACAGGGTTCTCCCCTTGCGGCTCTTCTGTTTGCAGTTTATATAGATTCTCTTGTTCGTAAGATTGAGAATCTCATACCCGGCCTTTGTCTTCCACATTTGGGATTTCAGGTAGCTGTCACAGCATTCATTGATGATAATATTATAATATTTCAAAACAGCTATAATATCCAAGTTGTGATGAATATCTTAGAAAATTTTCATGCTGAGACTGGCCAATTATTCAACCAAATCAAGTCTGCAGCCTGGCAGTTAGCTACAGCTAAAAAATGCCATCTAACTTTATGGCTCTCCTGTCTGCTTTCTTGGGCATACCATTATATATGTCCAAGACTAAAATGAACACTTACTTGAATAAATTAATTATTAAAAAAATTGAAGATAAAATAAGTAATTTCTCATCACTTAAATTATATGAAATTACAAGAGTGTTAATTTTTAATTCCATTGTTACAGGGATTTTGGCATACTATGCACCCTGGGTAGCCCTATATAACAAAACAATACTCAGAATAAACCAGATTGCAAAGAAATATGTCTGGGTTAGAGCTTCAAGATGAATCTCAATAACAACCTTGCAGATGCCAAAAGAAAAAGGAGATATTGGCCTGATTGATCCAGGGCTATACGTATCCTACATCAAGGCAAGTACATTTACTAACTTAATTAAAAGTCAATTTCTTGGGCCTTCTGTTGATCTTGCTGGCACCTTTAATGAAATAGGAAGTAAAGGAATATCTTTTATAGCTGATCTGTTCATTGCTTATAGGGATCTACAGGATGATATGAATGTGTCCAGTTTAGAAAATATTACATTTAAAGACTTAAGTAATCATTTTAAAAGTCATGGCAATGCATGGTTAGATATATCAATGAAAAATGTGTTGAAAGGGTTCCACTCTATATATTCACCCCAATCCTACTTGGAAATTTGTCTTCAAATTAATGAATGGCTGGTTTCCAACAACTAAGGTACTAAATGATAGACTACATATGAATTTAGACCCAGTCTGTTCACTGTGCAAATCTGGTAATGAGACTTTTCAGCATCTATTTGAAGAATGTTCAACATTTAGCCAGATAAGAGCTAAAGTGTTCCACAGGCCAATCATAAACTTAAAACTTTTGCTCAGTCAATACATTGAGAAATTTAACCCTCACTATGCAATGGTGATGGTGCATATCCTTAAGACAATATAGTATATATGATGTACTATGATATTTGACAACAAGACATTCAACTGGCTGAAAAAACTCTATAGTAACTGGGAAACTTATTTCAGTCAATGTCTGAGATACTTGCCAAGGAAGACGATGAATCGAATCTGGGGTGGTCCTGAAATAACTCTGTGTGAGATTCTTTAATAAAGGTTTATTCTTATGTGTGGCTTATTCCTTGGGCCAATTAATCATTTTGTTATATGATTTGCTCATTTGAGTTGCATGTCTTAGAATCTCCTTCTGATACAGTGATACAAGTCAATCTCCTTGTGTTTAGGATAACTAATTAATTGCCTGCAGACTTTTTGTCTTAATAGTGGAATATAGCAAATTCTTTGTGTTTTGGTATACAAAACTGTAAAATATTTATCATTTGTTTAATTACTTGTATAAATTGTAAATATTTATTGTGTTAATAAAGGTTTTTTATTTTAAAAAAAATATTATTAAGCCTAATTTTAATTTGGATTTCAAAAAACAACTGAAACTTATGTTTTAAATAATTGAAGGCTTTTCTTTTTTTTTTTTTTTTTGGTAAAATTACATAATGATGTTTATACATTTCTAAATAACTATTATTTTATAAGTCTGTATGTACCATGCATAAATATTACATTCAGTAGTATTAGTGCAATCGTTCTTATGCATCTTAATAATGTAAAAGCTCTGTAGAATTTACTGTGAAGTTCTAACTTTGAAATCTTAAAATAAATGTTAGGCTATATGGTTTATAATGTGCTGTTTTTATGCATAATACTATCTAGATTCCTAGATTTTTTGCCTCAATATAATTACTAAGATTATACTTAAAAATCAAACCCTAGTCTTATCTTCATCTATATGCATCGACTTGAACACTTTTCTTATTAGCTAAAACATGTGTAATAATACATAAGTTTCAGAACTCATTGTTATTTCTCTTTCCTACAATTTTTATTACAGGTTTTGCAATTTCATTAAATATATTTACAAATTCCCTTTTCATTTTCTTCATAAAAAGAACAAAAGATAAATTATCAGCTAATTTTATTTATACAAACTGATAATTTTGATGTTTTTTTTTAGATTGGAATAATATTTTTGTTTTTATAAGCAAACACTATTAGTTCTATTTCAGCGTTACCATCTATTGTAAGCTTGAGTAATCAATAGATAATATTTATTGCCAAAGGCTATAAGCTAGAAGTATTCTGGCAGTATAGATAAATCAGTGTTGGATAGACATTTAATAAATAATAAATAATCAAATATTTTATTATTTAGATGTTTGTTGTCAGAAAAATGCAAGAAAAATGTTGGGAACAAATAAAAAAAAAAATATGTTACTTTTACTAATGCGGTCAAGGCATTTGATTTAGTAAATGGAACAGTTCTATGGCATTTACATGATGAAATGAGAGAATGTATTATAGAGGTGGAAGATCTGAGGCATTCAAAATGATAGTGTTAAACAACGTTGTGTACTTGCTCTTGTTTATAAGTGGCTAAAACAAACAGGGATGGATTTACAATAAAGGTTTGATGGTGGAATTTTTAATTTGAATCATTAAAAGCTAAAACAAAAATTTCATTTTCTGAAATTCTGAATTTATAGTAGAGTGATGCTTGTGTTATTTTTGCCAGTTTAAAAGATGATTTACAAAAAGTTCTTAATATTTTAAATGCAATTTATAAAGATTTCAAATTATTAATTAATTTTCTCAGACAGCCAATCAGATGTTAAACAGTGGTCTGAAGAGCTGTCTGAGAAACAACAGTAGGTGCATGTGAAAGACTAGCAACCTTTCAATTTATTACTAATTAATTTTTTTATAAAGTCAAGTTCTTTATTAGCCAATGATAAAAGAAAAATCTTCAGCAACTTTTAGTTTGGCTAGTTTTCAATGTGAGAATGTAAACTAGTTTAAATACTGTGGTAGATTTATAAATAGATAGGTTGATTTACAATCCAAGGTGTTTATGCTGCTTTTAACAATTTAAAGATAGAATATTTCATTGTAGGTAAATTACTATTCCAACTAAGTTAGCTATATATAGAGCTGTTATTTTACATAATTTATTATATGGATGTGAAACCTGGATATCAGTATAATATAAAGGTATTAGAAAGTATTGTTTAAAAATGCTTGGTACAATTTTAAAAATCTAATGGCAAAATCATAATACCAGTCAATATGTTCTTCATCTTGCTGGATATGCTATCATTAAGTCCACTATTGCAAAAGCACCCCATCATTAGTTTTCACATGTAAAATAAATGAACAATGGATGTATTCCTAAAATGGTATTTTATGGTGAACTTGAACATGGGTTTTGTAGGAAAAGTAAACCCCATTTACATTATAAGGATTATCTCAAAGACATTCTAAAGAAGTGAAATGAACATTTTTTCTTTGAAAATATTGTAGAGAATAGAATGCCTTGGAGAGCTGCAATTAGACATGATATTAAGTATTTTTTAAAAAAGTTTTCTGTTGACTAAACTAAAAGGTAACATCATAAAAAATTAAGTAAACAGATAAATGAACCAGCATGTTTATATGTGGATGAATTTTTGGTTGACAGATTGGACTGTATCATCATCACAAAACTCATTTGTACAGTAGTTTTCTTCTTTCTCTCTTCTTTTTTTCTCTTGGGGGTGGGGGAGTTGGAATAGCCATACTCATTTTTGAGTGATTTTATTATAATATTGTTATTAAAATGTTTGAGCACTACAAATGATGGAACTGAAACCACAAACTATAGACTTAAGTTTTAGAGTCCAATCCTTTACACTACATGAAATGATCAGGACAGTAATAAAAAAAACCCATAAACAATGAATTGTTGAATGTTATTATTTGTCTAATGTTATAGTTAAAATATATGTTAAATATCCAAACTAAAAAGTAAATATTTTTATCCTTATTCAAGAAATACTGTTCTTACATTTTTCTTGGATTTGTAATCATTTACAATAAGCTTTTCCAATAAGTTTTCCAATATCACTACAGTCATTCTGAATATAAGAGAAAAGGATAATATTGGTAAAAGTGTCTTATGTTAGAAATATATTGATTTATATATATATATATATATATATATATATATATATATATATAGATATATATATATATATATATATTCTGAACTGAGATCAGACCCATATAAATATCTGGCTTGCTAGGCTGAGTTTGAAGACTTTACCGGTCTGAAAAATTCACGCTTGCAATCTGATAGAAACGTTTTGCATAAACACTTGAGAGTCAGTGTTTAGATCTAGTTTCTATACTCTATCCCCCACTGAGGAGAGCAAACCAGCTTGAAATCAGCTGATCTGGGGGTGAGCAAATGAAAGAGGTAGTTAATTTCTGACTCTTTTTTCGTTTATGTAAACAAATCTTACACTTGTTCGGTGGTTTTGGTGAAGCGCCATCTTTTGAACATATATATATATATATATTCTACTTAATGTGTACTGCAGCATAACTATTATTATACAAATGAGCAAGGGTATCTAATTTAACACAAGTGCAATCAATTGACATATATATGTAGCAAGTGCAGAGGGCTCTAACCATTTCTTTTCTAATAAAATAATGACTAAACTTATTGAATAATTAATGGTCAGGATATGTCAGTATGTCATTCATCATATGCATAAATAATGAATTATAATGGTGTTAATATACCTTATAATCTATAATGAACATAAAAGTAAGTTATTGAAAACTTCCATTCATTTCTTTAAACTAAATAAACTTTTTATATACAAATAAATAATTGGTTGAATACAGATTTTCTTTAATTCAAACAGAAAAGAATTGGTTCATGTTTTATAGATGATGCTCAATTAAAAAACCAGTTTTAATAGAGAAACAATTATTAATGAATGATGTGCTACAAATATTTTAAATAAGTTGGTCTTTTTAGATTAATTTCATCCAGTCATTGTATATAATATCCTTACTATATCTTCAAATCTTTTGTTTACAATACTTTTTTATACTCTTGAATAAAATTACATGCATTTTTGCTGATGTAAAAGTAGAGATTATTGCCTTTTGGATCATTTGAAAGTGTCACATTTGTAGAATGAAATACTATATACTGATGAGATAGTTTATTTGTTTATATGTTTATATATTAATCATCTTGTTTTATATATGTCTATAATGTAAAGTGTAAAGTGTTTGGTCAATTGATATATTATATAATATAATGATAACATACAGATAAAAGACTATTTTTTAACTCTAAAAATTTCATTTTCATATAGCCAAATCTCACTACATTTTCAGAATTAATACATAAAATCACAAACAAAACATTAGTATATAGAAAATGAAATTGAAAATGAAAGTGAAAAATAATAATTAAATAATGATAAAAATAAATCGCCATGAAGATGACTGATACATAAAGGGGCTTAAATGTAATAAATAATAAACATAAAAATAATAAATTTCAATGAATGTTTTAACATTAAGAATAAAATAAATATATCAACATCAATTATATAAACATAATAAAAGCTTGAAATGGAATCAACCCTAAAGTTTACAGCATTTAATATAAGAGCTACACTTATTAATATAAATACGCTTGTATATTGTTTCACAAATATAGATTAATCGAAAAATCAGAATTGCTTTTAGTTTCTGTTTACTTTTATTTTAGGTAAAATATTGTAATTTTTTAAAATATATATATATATATGAGAATGCAACATGGTGTGACTTGGAAGTAAGCAAGTGTAAAGCAACTAAAGTATTTTAATATTTCTCTAATCAGACACGATCTACAAGAAACATTAATTGCTGAACAATATTAAAGTTGCTGAATGGTTTATTGGAATAATAATTGATAAATATGCATTTATAATAAAAATAGCAAGCCATGCTTTATTTTGCATTCAATAAGAGAACAAATAATTGGATGAAGTTTTTCCACGTGATTAATAATTCCCAATGTTTAATGCAGAATTAGGGTTCCAAGTACTGAAACGTTTATGATTTCCTGAAAAACTGCTCGATTATTTTATTTAATTAAATGGAAAGACTGAATAATTTGCTATCTACATTACCAGACATTACATGTTTATAATTTTTTAACATCATATACATATGTTATTTGTTCAAAATAATTGATGATTTTAAAAAACATATGTCTGCTACTTCTTAAAATTTTACCAGAATTTCATCATTCTGTATTTCAACAATGGATATATTTTTGAGAATGAAGTTATCAAGCACACATATAGTCTTCCACAAATATATTATTTAAAATAAAATGTAAAATTAATAATAATTTAAGATTTTTTTTTAATTTTGTTTTTAATTTTCTTTTCCTTTATATTGCTTTATCAATAATTTTAATTCTTCTTGTTAATTAAAATAAATTTAATAATTACTTTACAAAGAAAGAAAATTTTATTATCGGTTAATTAAAAGGCAATTAAAATTCTAAATTGAAAATAGTTTTGACTTTAAATAATAAATTTAACATACATCTGACGAAAAGTAAGTAATCGGTGATCTCATTAGAATAACGAGTAAAACAAAAATAAACATATAATTGGCCATGTTATTTAAGTAATTATTTATCTCATTCATTTTATTTAGTTGAATATATTATATAATTTTAAAGTACTTTTATGATCAATTAGTAGTATTTTTATAATGACTATCTAATTGTTTATTACTTTTATTTAATTATATTCCATTTAGTTTTTTTTTTAAAAAAAAAAAAAAAACTAAATAGATTTAACATATTTTTGTTTAATACATATAGATAATACATATATAAATACTTCACTGCATAGCCAAGGTCTTTACAATAATCGTCTTAGATAATTATTAGTAGCCAAGCCACTATTCCCCAGCTGACTAATTACTGAATGGTAAAAAAATTGAATGGTTTTTCATCTTCGGTTTATTATATGGCTATGGACTTTTAAATAGAAGTATATAAGGTATGCTTGATTAGAATATGAAAAAAATGTCAGACTTATCTGGCTCAGATTCAAGTCCATGTCATAGGAATAAAAGAAGAATGTTTTATCCCTGTATTATGAAACTATTTTAATATATATATATATATATATATATATATATATATATATATATATATATATATATATATATATTGAGTAGGCATGTAAAAAAATTGTCTAAAAATGTATAACAAGTTTCATAAGTTATAAACAAAACAAAACTAGTGAGGTATAAGAAATTGGTACTATTCCAGCTAAAGAGAATCAGTTAATATTTATAATTAAGATTATTATTTAATAAAGCATCCATTCAATTTTTATTACACTATGAAGAAAGGACTTTTGCAATGAAATGTGAATATTTTAAAACATTTAACTCAATCTTATATTCAGTTACAGTTTTATTAAAGATATTAAAATATATAAATTTTCCGTAAATTAAATATGTTTCTGTATGAAGGCCAATTAGGATTAAAAATAGTTAAGATTGCAATTATCAAAGAATTGACTATATATATATATATATATATAAGTGTTATTGTATCAATTGTAGAAGATTTGGAATAAAATGAGAATATATATATATATATATATATATATATTGTACTGGGTTCGAATATGTGTCTTTCAAAACACTGGCCTCTTAGGCAGAGAAGAACATATTTGGAGAATATGTATGGCCAAACGATAGCTATAAAATATATAACTAGCATTACATTTCCAGGACACAGCTTCTTCTCGGCTGTTGAGTTCAACACCACGTTCAAAGCACTTTTTTTTGTTTGTGTATAAACACGGATGCCAGCTATCTATTCAAGAATGAATAAATAATGCACTTTGAGCAATGGCCACTAACTCAATGCCTAAGTTTTACCCATAGACTAGCTCAGTTACTTGTAATCATTAACAGATTATACATAATTAGTGGTGAAAGAATTGATAAAAAGAATTGACCGACAAATAAAGTTTAATTTTAAAGGCAATTTATTAACTAACATTTACTATTTCAAACATTTTATAAATCTGATATAATACATGCATATTTTAAATTAACACACTATAATATATCACAAATAATATTTGGTGTGTATAAAATCATATAGCATTCACAATCATGCACATCAATAGTTCATTTTATGCATGCTTAATAGAGTTCAAATTACTTGTCTTTCGAGGCTTTACGAATTAATGCAATGCAATGGCTATTATAGAAATAAGAATATGAAATATTATTACTTAGGATTTTGAATGTAGACATAAAACTTCATTTTATTTGGTTGTTGTTTTAGGTGAGAATATTTCCATTATGAATATTTCCAGCTGGCTGGGACATTTCCTTGATGAGTTTCCTTATTATTCACAATTATTACTATTGAAGACAATTAGATATTGATGGAGATTTCCAAGTTGTTATGCTGACATTATTTCATGGGCAGATCTTGCTGTTTTCATCGGACATCAGAATGTGGATAAAACATGTGTTCCCAAAAGCTGCTCAGCACTGCATTTTGTTTCTGGATACAATTAACTCAACTGATTGTCCTCTCTTGACTTAACTGACTCAATTAACTGACTCAATTAATTTCTGAACTGAACTTCTTGTCTGATAAAATTTTTATTATTTATACCTGTGAAGTGTTTTTCTTTTCGATATCCTCTGGCAATATCTGTTGTCGAAATTTTATTGATAATCCTTTGACAAAGTGTTTTGGAAGATCGTTTAATTAATAATAGCCATGCAAAACATGTTGTTTTATATTTTAATTAATAGCCATCGCTTTGTTTTTTAATGACAACTTTCATTTATTTTTTAATATTTATTTAATATGCATACATTTATTTTTATTTACCATCGCACATATATATGCACATATATAACTAGTTTTAAGATTATTTTTCTTTAATTCGAATGGAATGAGATTTGTATTTTTTTAAACTCTAAATTATATTTCAACTAATAATAATAGATTCTACTCCATTTTATAAAACTTTTAGTTTAACTTTTGTAACCAAACTCCCCCCTCCCCTTTTAGTCAATTATTTTCTAACTTTTATTTCAAAAACTAATGATAGACAACTATTTGACTCTTATCTTTTCGAAAACAAACTGTAATAAACTCTTCAACATTTAATTTTACGTTTTTCTTTTACAAAAGATTATTTTAATAATTTTTTTTAGATAAAATTATATGTGCCAATATCAATATTGGTACATTACACTGTCCCCGTTTGAGAATAAAATGCATCATTTTTTTGACCATTTTATCTCTGACAACTTTAATTCTTAATTTATTATTTTTTTTCTAAGTTTGCTTTCTGATATCTTTTGCTTTCCATACTAAGGACAATATCCAATGATACTTTTCTTCTTTCGATGCTGGTAACATTGCTTACAATGTTCTGAGTCCTGGATAGTGACCACGAGGACAAACTAAATTTGTGGCACAGGGATCTTTTATAAATGAAGCTTCGGCTGCCGATTCTCTTGATTGGATTTTGACTAAGAAAAGGTTGCTGCAAATGGCAGAAATTTTCAACTGTCCATTTTTGGCTTATGCTTTGGAATATGATTGCTGATTCTCTTGATAAGACTTTGGCTAAGAAGAGGTCACTGTGAATGGCAGGAATTTTCAACTGTCCATTTCTGACTTATGCTTTGGAAAATGAGGTACGAGATATGGGGATTCTCCCCTGAAAAGTGACTTGTGGCTTACTCTGGTTGTCACCAGTGTGCATTTTAAAAGAAAAATGATCCCTGCAAATCCATTACGGGTACTAAAATTTATCCAGTCAACAGCTTTAAACTTATCCTATTCTCTTCCCTTAATTTCAAACCCTGATACTTTCCTAATACGACTTATATTGACTTTTATTTATATTTATGCACCTTTCAATATTATTTTTAAGTACACATGAACATTACTTTAACATATTTATTTATATTACATTATTATTTATAACCCTTACTAACATTATTTAAATATTTATTTACATTACTCTTATAATATTATCTTTAAACTGTTACGAACATTATTTTACATATTTATTTAATCTTACAATACTATTCTAAACCATCATGGACATTAATTAGTTTACATATTTATTTATATTTCAATATTATTTTTAAACCATTTAATTTATTCAGCTTTTATTAACTTGTGTATATTCAAAAACTATTTACTTTATTACGATTCATTATTATACAGATATACTTTTTTTTTTTAACAGATATTTTATTTATTTATTTAACATGAATACTTGATTTATTTAATCCTACAAACATTACTTTTAAACCATTATTTAACTTGATTTTATCTTAACTATTTGACCTACTTATTTATTTACAAACATTTTTCTTAATTAATATGTGCGTGGAGAGAAACAAAATCTTTTATTTTATGAAGCCTCCGTTATTATTATTACTTAAACAAATCCTGATTTTAACTTTACTTTTAATTGATCATTATTCATTTATTTTTAATTTATTATTTTAGTTTTAAATAGAAGTTTCAGATTTACATTTATTAAATTATTTATGTTAGAATAATCATATTCATGCTCATTGTCCATTTCCGCTCCTTTTTGTTTATTTCCTTTTACTATTCCACTCATTTACTAACTTTTAAACTATGTCAGGCAGTTCCTTCTTTCTTTCTTTCTACTAACTCACTAACATAAATTATCCTCCATATTTTCACATCTCTCCTTAGATTAAAATTTATTGCTTTATCTCTTTCCCTTTTCATTCTATTTTCTGCCTTAAATTAAAAAACTTTAAAGCTTCACAGACCTCCATATTTTTCCTAACGGTGAATATTTTTTTATGCTTTCTCTTTGTTTTAAATCTCCATTTAACATGAACATGGACTTTTACATTAACCTTTTTAAATTTTTGTAAAAACACTTCTACACTATCTTTTACCTTGAACTTACGTCTCTCTTCTATTTCTTGATATATATTTGTTTCTACTTTATCTGTCACAATGCTATCTGATTCTAATTCAATTTCTACCTCTTCCATGACCTCAACTTCCTGATTTTCCTTGACAAAATCTGCTTCTAGGATTTCTTGATTTATCTCTAAGTTTTCTGTAATTTCATGTCTTATTTCTCTTACTTCTGCTCTGAGTTTCTTAATTTCTCCTTTAACTTGACTAATTTCTTCCTTCAATTCTGCTTTGAGTTCTAACTGGCTTTGTTTAAATTTCTGATACAATTCTTCTTTGAGGCCTTGCTGACTTTGTTTGATTTCTTGTATTTCTGCTTTGATTTCTTGCTGACTTTGTTCAAATTCCTGCATCATATTCATCATCATTTTCATCATCATTCATGTCTCAGATACTTCTTTCTCTTTTTCCACTAACTGGGGATTTTTAAAATATATTGGGCTTTCTTCCAGCTCCATTTCTTTATTCATAGTTACGCTATTACTTTGTATTTTTTTTTAAAATTATCTTTTGCATTAACAAATCAAATATTATTATTTTTTATATTTTTTTTTTAGTAAGACAGAAACACATTCTGACTCCACCCCTTTTCATCCATTTGTCTACCCAATCTTAATGCTTTAACTCTTCCCAAACATCTAATTGTCTCTGATTTAAAATAATGATTTATTTTAAATAATGTAAATAGCATAAATCTCTTTTCATTTAAAGAAAAAAAAGTTTTCGGTCAATTCTTTTTTTTAAAATTAAAACACTTTTACATATGTAATTTAGCTTTTGTATAAAAATTTTTTGAACAAGAAAGATAGTATCTAGTTACTATTGTTTCTTACGTTGAGCCCCAAGTTGGGTATAGCCATTTGTACCAGGATCAAATATGTGTCTTTCAAAACACCGGCCTCTTAGGCAGAGAAGAACATATTTGGAGAATATGTATGTCCAAACGATAGCTATAAAATATATAACTAGCATTACATTTCCAGGACATAGCTTCTTCTCGGCTGTTGAGTTCAACACCACGTTCAAAGCACTTCTTTTGTTTGTGTATAAACATGGGTGCCAGCTATCTATTCAAGAATAAATAAATAACACACTTTGAGCAATGACCACTAACTCAATGCCTACGTTTTACCCATAGACTAGCTCAGTTACTTGTAATCATTAACAGATTATACATAATTAGTGGTGAAAGAATTGATAAAAAGAATTGACTGACAAATAAAGTTTAATTTTAAAGACAATTTATTAACTAACATTTACTATTTCAAACATTATCTAAATCTGATATAATACACGCATATTTTAAATTAACACACTATAATATAGCACAAATAATATTTGATGTCTATAAAATCATATAGCATTCACAATCACGCACATCAATAGTTCATTTTATGCATGCTTAATAGAGTTCAAATTACTTGTCTCTGGAGGCTTTACAAATTAATGCAATGCATGGGGTATTACAAAAATATGAAATATTATTACCTAGGATTTTGAATGTAGATGTAGAACTTTATTTTATTTGGTTGCTACTTTAGGTGAGAATATTTCCATTATGAATACTTCCAGCTGGCTAGGATGTTTCCTTGATGAGTTTCCTTATTATTCATGATTATTACTATTGAAGACAATTAGATATTGATGGAGATTTCCAAGTTGTTATGCTGACATTATTTCACAGGCAGATCTTGCTGTTTTCATCAGACATCAGACTGTGGAGAAAACATGTGTTCCAGAAAGCTGCTGAGCACTGCATTTTGTTTCTGGATACAATTAATTCAACTGATTGTCCTCTCTTGACTTAACTGACTCAATTAATTTCTGAACTGAACTGCTTGTTTGATAAAATTTTTAAAAAAAAAATTTATTAAAATAAAACGTTATTAAAAATAGAAAAGGTATTTTAAAAACAAAAACTCAAAAAGATTTAGAAATAAAAATATATCTTTAAGTTTGGAAAACACATTAATTAATCAAAAAATGGAAATGATTGTTTTAATTAGTTAAATATAAACTAGCCCTTGGGCATTTAAAATGTATAAGCAAAGGTCAGATAGGAGATAAAAACAATGGAATCGGACCTCAGTGAAAGGACCATCACATCAATGACATAATGTCAATTGAATCCTTAAAATTAATATAAAAGGAAAATATTGGTTTAATAGATTACAGAGAGGACAGATATGTGTTAGGTTGGAGAGGGTTGGAGGAGAAGGGATTGAAAGACGCACTTTCAATTCCTTCAGTTGTTAAAAAAAAATGAAACATCATTTTCCAATATTATCATCAACCATAAAGGACCAATGGTTAACTGCACACTGATCTCCTTATGACTTTATGGAAATTAACATCTTCCATTACAAGAAATCAGAGACTACGGACATTTTTCAAAACAGTAAAAAGTATATAATTAATGAACATTTCTAAACAAAAGAACTCTAAATGCTAAATGTTTCAATATTTTAAATAGAAGAATTTGTATCTGACTAAATTAGTTATAATTTTATTTGATGTATTTCTTTTTTGTAAAATCATTTCCATTTATTTTTTTTTGTTCTTTAAGTTTTTATTATGATTTCTGTTTTTCGTTAAATTAAATTATATAAATGTTAAACTTAAGTCAGGCGTGAATGGTTGTATAGATTTGTAAAGTTATATTAGGGGAGGGTAATCTTAGGTTATTTGTTTCATAGTTGAATTAGGTCAATGTATTGGATATATTGGTGTAATTAGTAGATGTAGTACAAGATTCGCTACAGGCAGAATCACTTTATATGCCACACACACTCATTTTGCCTATGGGAGGAATTATAAGACGGAGACCACAGTTCCTTCCTATGGAGTGTTTTTTTATTGCTTTTATCATCAGATAGATGTAGTGTTCCTATCTGACGAGAAGCAATTTCTTCTCTTAACCTAATTGTGCTGTAGTATTTCGTATTACATTGAACACATCGATATATCAGATGGATTGACGCTGGTTTAGCTGCAAACTTTTGGCCTAAGGTTAGATAAGGATAGAATATTTTTTTTAATAGCAAATCTATGTAGTCTATTTATACTTGATACTTTGCATGGATTCGTTATCGGTTAATTATGTTTTTGGTTTTCATATTTGATCAAAATATATAGACATTCGGTAAATAATGATACCTTACGGTGAGTATCTAAAATATATTTATTTGGATGTCTTTTAAGTTATTGGTGTCAATGTGGTATCTTATGATGAATACCATTGGGTTTCTTATATTCCCTATGCAATTGACGGTATCAATGACTTTGTATTTTGTTTGTTTATGTTTATTTTGAAATGTTTTTTTTAACCGTGTAATCTATGTAACCGATCTATACTCAACATTAAAAACACATTTTATAAATCCATCTGTGCGAACTTATAAAAATTAAAAAGCAAACTCTTAAAAATTAAAATTGTAAAATCAAATTCTAAAATCAAGTTAAAATTATAAAGTAAAAGTAATGTTAAAATGATTCAAAATTTATATGTGTGTTAATAAATGTTTGTGTGTATAATTACTGGCAGTGGCTTATTTTATTCTTTTTTATATATTCTTAGATAAGAATTTTTAATAAAATATAAATCTCTGCTGTTGCACTGAGCTAATGACAATGGGATAATGACCGGATATCAAAATATAGAAAATAAAAAAAATTTTTTTTTGACTTACGTATCTGCCTACTTTATAAATTTTTCTAGGTTCAAATACCTAGATGGCACCCTGTAGCGCAGATTACATTAAGCTCACTATCTCTAGATCGTTACACTATATATATGTATATATTGTAACTGTCTGAGTTACATGGCACACAGCAAAATATAATTATGTGTGTGCACACACATATATAAAAAAGACATTTTGCGGGTTCATCTGTGTTAAAAAATTTAAATATTGATATACCGATGTTTCGACTTGATCACACAAGTCATCTACTGTGTGATCAAGTCGAAATGTTGGTATATCAATATTTAAATTTTTTGACATGGATAAACCTGCAAAATATGTCTTTTAGATATGCAACCCATGAAAATCTTCATATCAACATATATATAATAAAGGAAAAGTAAAAATAAACATAGACATAAATTTTTGTAGATATTTTCTACATTCCACTGAGAATAATAATCCTTTAAAGGATTAAATAATTCTGAATTTAAAATAGAATTTTATTATGAAATAAATATTTTGTTTTAAATAAAGGTCTAAATATATAAGATTATTCTGATTTTGAAATTTAAAAACAAGCAGTGTTTATTTTTGAAATTTTTTAAATAAATTTGTATAAAATATCTATTTCTAATTAGTGATTGTATGCATTTCTACTATTTAGTTAAAAATCTTTGTAGATTAAAAATTTCAAAGGATTGAAATAAAACATGTATATCTCACCTTTGGTAAATTTCAAAGTTGTGTTGAAATGATTAGTGATTTTTTTGAAAAGATAAAAAAAACTTTTTTAATTAACTTTGCTGTTATCACCCCAAACCAATTCTATAAAAGGACTGGTAAAAAATATCAGTTCAGTTTTTGCTTGTAGTTGAACTGCCCAGAAGAATCTGGCTTTAATATTTTGTGAAGCAGATGGTCAAATTGGCCAATTGCAAAGATGTGATAATAATTTTTTTGAAGATAGTTGTTGTCTTAATATTTTTATAAAGCAGATGGCTAATATCTAGCTGCAAAGTTGGCTAAAATATTTTGTGAAGAGATAGCTGCAGTTATGTTGGTAACTGTAGGCACATATATGTTTAGACATTTATAGTGAAGAGAAAAAATATATTTACCCAGATTTTTTAATAGCACAAGACACCTTCATTTGGGAAGTTGTATATTTGTTTCCTTTTACTTATTGACTATGAACCTGTAGACCTTTTCATTTCCATCAATGGTTATTGTTTTTCTTTCTGTTCTTCAGATTGACAATGGGAGAGAGAGAATATTGGCAGCTCACATATCACAGGTCAGGCATTAGTTTCAGTTTGAAAACATCTGATAGGTACTGAGGACTCAGGCTCAAAGGGTAGCCAAACACTCCTACTGTTCTTTAGCAATGCACATTGATAATTTGGCCTTCAGTGATGAATGGGTCAAGGAATGAGCATACTGGAAACATGAACAGCTTTTCCAACAACCCTTTTCTCACCATCTTCTCTTTTTTATTTTCAATAGTAATTCTATCATGGCAGATTGTTTATAGTAATAGCAATATCACTTATACTCTGATGTTATATAACAATCTCTCTTGTTCTGCATATTCTTATTTTCTCTTCTCTCTTTTATATTTCTCTCACCCATTGTTTTATTTTTATCATGACTGAGATCAAATTTAATTAATTCTTGCATTTTTCAGCTATCTAATCTCACTTCAAGATTAATCTAATTATCTCATCATCGATGAAATATTTTGTGTGGTTTTAATTAATTTAATTGTTGTACTTTATTTTATCTTTTACTAATTACACTTAAAAGTTTTTCTTTTTAAAAATTAACTTTTGTTTTGATTTTTACATTTATTTGTTATTATTTTATTTTTATTTTCATACATACATTTTTTTCTGTAATTTATAAAAAGGGAGAGCCAGTTTCAATGTTTACTTAAGAATTATTTTTAATTTTCCTAACTTTATATTACCCACTCTCTTGCTAAGAACTGTTTTATTCTAAAAAAAAAAAAAAGAAGCAATCTTTTTATTTTTACAAATTTGTGTTTTAAAATACACTTTAAAAACATACATGATGTGAGCTATATGTAGCTTTTATAACTCACATCTCACATTCACATTACAATATATAGCCATATTTGTGCTCTTTTGCATATAGATGAAATAGCATACGTATAAAATTTAGCATGGTAGACTCTCAGTTAGCTGGCTTATTTTGATCATATCCATAATAGAGCAATAGACTTTTTATTGACAATTTCAGATTGGGCATTTATTAGATAAATGTTGATGATCAGTCAGCCCATTTACACTATTTAGTTTGATGGACTTCAGTCAGGCAAGCAGTCTACTACTCACATATGGGCTCTTAATAATAGCAATGCTATCCATTACTTTTATGTGAGTTCAAACTCGACTGACATAAAACTCGCAGCAGCTGACTTTCATTTAATGTCTGCTTTATGTTTTCAATATAATTATGTCCCTATTTTTCTTTTAAACCCACTTTTTATAGTATATGGAGTAATTTGAAAACACAATAACTAAGTAAATTTTTTTTATCTTGATTGAAAATACAATATTTTTAAATTCATAAACAGAGCAAAACTCTCCATACAGTATTGCCACCTGTGCTAAACAGAGTAATCAATGGATGCCAGAAGGCTTGTGCATCAAATCCCTATCTAATGCCTACTCATCCAATATCCCCAGACTAGTTTCTGGCTTGTGGCCTTCGTCAGTGAGGAGCTTTGGATCTGAGAGCACTGCATCTAGATCTTAGGATCTAATGCAACCCTCTAGCAACCACCTTTTATCTCTACTTAACTACAAAACTATGAGAATGAAATTGAAAACATAAAAAATATTTTCAATCTAAGCTCAATAGCTTATATAGTCATATGGGTCTGAACTCAGTTCAGCACCCATACATTTTGGTGTCTTTGGCTCTTTTACAACCATAGCCACCACTATCCTATTAGGCAGGATTGGTGTTAAACCATTAAGCATCACATGATCACATTTCCTATACTAGCACATTAATTGTTGATAAACAGAGCAAAACTCTCCATACAGTATTGCCACCTGTGCTAAACAGAGTAATCAATGGATGCCAGAAGGCTTGTGCATAAAATCCCTATCTAATGCCTACTCATCCAATATCCCCAGACTAGTTTCTGGCTTGTGGCTTCGTCAGTGAGGAGCTTTGGATCTGAGAGCACTGCATCTAGATCTTAGGATCTAATGCAACCCTCTAGCAACCACCTTTTATCTCTACTTAACTACAAAACTATGAGAATGAAATTGAAAACATAAAAAATATTTTCAATCTAAGCTCAATAGCTTATATAGTCATATGGGTCTGAACTCAGTTCAGCACCCATACATTTTGGTGTCTTTGGCTCTTTTACAACCATAGCCACCACTATCCTATTAGGCAGGATTGGTGTTAAACCATTAAGCATCACATGATCACATTTCCTATACTAGCACATTAATTGTTGATAAACAGAGCAAAACTCTCCATACAGTATTGCCACCTGTGCTAAACATGTGATGCTTAATGGTTTAACACCAATCCTGCCTAATAGGATAGTGGTGGCTATGGTTGTAAAAGAGCCAAAGATACCAAAATGTATGGGTGCTGAACTGAGTTCAGACCCATATGACTATATAAGCTATTGAGCTTAGATTGAAAATATTTTTTATGTTTTCAATTTCATTCTCATAGTTTTGTAGTTAAGTAGAGATAAAAGGTGGTTGCTAGAGGGTTGCATTAGATCCTAAGATCTAGATGCAGTGCTCTCAGATCCAAAGCTCCTCACTGATGAAGGCCACAAGCCAGAAACTAGTCTGGGGATATTGGATGAGTAGGCATTAGATAGGGATTTATGCACAAGCCTTCTGGCATCCATTGATTACTCTGTTTAGCACAGGTGGCAATACTGTATGGAGAGTTTTGCTCTGTTTATCAACAATTAATGTGCTAGTATAGGAAATGTGATCATGTGATGCTTAATGGTTTAACACCAATCCTGCCTAATAGGATAGTGGTGGCTATGGTTGTAAAAGAGCCAAAGACACCAAAATGTATGGGTGCTGAACTGAGTTCAGACCCATATGACTATATAAGCTATTGAGCTTAGATTGAAAATATTTTTTTATGTTTTCAATTTCATTCTCATAGTTTTGTAGTTAAGTAGAGATAAAAGGTGGTTGCTAGAGGGTTGCATTAGATCCTAAGATCTAGATGCAGTGCTCTCAGATCCAAAGCTCCTCACTGACGAAGGCCACAAGCCAGAAACTAGTCTGGGGATATTGGATGAGTAGGCATTAGATAGGGATTTGATGCACAAGCCTTCTGGCATCCATTGATTACTCTGTTTAGCACAGGTGGCAATACTGTATGGAGAGTTTTGCTCTGTTTATCAACAATTAATGTGCTAGTATAGGAAATGTGATCATGTGATGCTTAATGGTTTTTAAATTCATATTAATAAAAACATATTTTATCTAAAAATTTTTAAATACTTCGAACAAAATCGTATTGTAGAATTTAAAATCAAAGTATATTATAATAATTATCATTTATCAAATATAGTTTTAATTTTAAAAAAATTCTTACTTAGTTCAAATTAAAAATAAATGGGAGAGTTTTATAATTATTATCTATTATAACATGCTGATTTTAGATTTTTTAATTATCAAAATCAGAATTAAAGTACTTAAGTAGACCTTTTTTAATGTTTGATATAATTTATAATAATTTTAAATATCAAAATTATTATTTAACCATTAATCTGTTATTCCAATGTATATATTTTAAATAAATATCTACAAAAAATGTTGTTTGCTTACATTTCTATTTTTCCTTCCAACATTATATATGTATATGTGCACACATACAGTATATTGTTGCATGCCATGAGACATTGCTGTCTCATATTTCTCATCATGAAGAAAAGAAAAACAGAATCCTAACAATATTTTATATAATATACATATGTAAATGAGACATTTATTTATATAGAGCTATGTTTATAAATTGTAATCAACTAAAGATCAGCCTTTCAAGCTAACGTACATGCGCTTTTTACGAATGTTAATAATAATAAATGAATACTTTCATTTCCAACACAAGATAAAGTCTTTGTGAACGAATAAATGAATCACTTTCATATCCAGTACTTAACATTTGCCCATATATAAGCATTTGGGTTGAATGAATAAGTGATTCATTTATTCGTTCGCAAAGACTTTATCTTGTATTGAAAATGAAAGTATTCATTTATTATTATTAACATTCATAAAAAGCACATGTATGTTAGCTTGAAAGGCTGATCTTTAGTTTATTATAATATACATATATAATTTAAAAATTTTCATACTTTAAACCATATCGTCACCAATTTTTCCAGAGATCTGACAGCTAACAGAATGAATAGTGACTTGAAATTCTGAAATAGGTTAAGAATTAAGTTACTGCACATAAGTACATATCACTTCAGCATAACACCAAGAGAGTTGCATCAATTTAAATGCTATGAGTTACTTACAACTCTTGATATGAAATAAACGTTTGCAAAGCCTTATTCCTTTGAGTATTCGAGGCTGAAATTACAGTCTACAGGCTTATGTTAACTGTCCATAAAATCTGTCAATATTTCTTACTCATTTATGAGACTTAGAGTCATGTAAATATAAATATTAAAGTAAGTTGGAACAGAGCCTGAGATAGAACACACTATGGAGCTGCATGAAAACATTGCATTGTCAAGCATATGACAAAATCCTTTGTCCATCATGAGTACTGAAGGTATAGATAAACGAAGTTCAGCAGTCAAAGTCCAATCCGATGACTAAAAATTCTTTGTTTCTGTTCTATTTTAAATATGAACATTTTCCATTTACATACCAAAATCATCATTCCATAATGTATAAATAATCATTAAGTAAACAAATTTTTACATATTTTCTTGTCACATATTTCGCAATAATTTTTTTAATATTAATTTTGCATAAAATACAGACTTTTTTTCTATGATATTATTACATTTGTGATCCAAATTGTATGGTAATTTTTATTAGTAGTGACCAATAGTACTCGATCACCATCAAGCCCACGGTTGGTCATCATTTATAATGGTACAAAAAATGGCAATAATCATGGGGATATAAAAGAACACAATCATTTAACATAAATAATCACCAAAAATAAAATGAATAAGTAAAAAAAACTTTAAGTAATTATAACAATAATTGTAAGTTGCAAGCTGCATCACCATCAATGCTTTGGCCATAAAATACAATAATTGCACATGTCAACTATAAAGTCAATTTTCTTTAAAAAATAAAATTCATTGAATGGATTTTAAAAAATATATCTTTGCATCATCCAGAGAATTATCTAGATGTCCACACACAAACACGAACCTTCTCATTTATATAAAATAACTACTCTTGCTCAGGCTACCTTGGGAAGCAAAAATTCAAGGGACTGTGTTTGTAAACTAAAAAATAACAACAAATGATATTTTTAATTAACTTTAGTATGAAATAAATCCACTGGAATAACTTAAAACAATAGTCAATACATTTATTAATCAGAAATAATAAAAAAATTAAAGGATTTTTATGTACTCTATAAATATAGATACATCATTCTGATTTTAATTATTAATAACAAAAAGATGCTATAATAGTGCAATTTACAGATATTTCAATATAAGTTTGTGGACAGACACATATATTAACATACAAATGTGTCCATATAATAACATGAAATTAACATTTGTCAGTAAACTAATAAAAAATCCAAATCATTTTAAATAAAACATATGTAATACAACTGATTATAACAGATATGGGTACCCATGCATATGTGTGCATACACTGACATTTATAGCCTAGTAATATTTTATTTGTCAATAATAAATTTATTAAATCCATATGTCCGTACTATTATATTCTCATAAGATATAATTAATTTAATATTGAAAATATACATAAAATAAATGAACATATACATGTGTATTCTAATATAAAATAGGGGATACAACTTTTAAATCACTTCTTACCAATCAATGTTATTAGCATATTATTTTTAATTGTAACAATTCAGTTTGAAAGTTTTTATAAAACTCTGGCTCTTGTTTTTTATTTCCAATATTTAAGAAAGCAAACATTAAGATCATGGAATTATGGGAAAGGTGACCTTTCAAAGTATTCGTTGACAAAGACTACGAGGATAGTCAAAAGTGCTCTTAAGTGATGTTTATATTTTTTGTTCTTTTTAAAATATGTATTTTCTAATATTTATTTATAAGTTTACACACACACACACATATATATATATATATGGACACACACTACTAGTTGTTTGTGCCATGAGTCACATGACTGTCTCATATCTATATATACACTACACATACAAGGGATGTAGTTCATGAACTGATATTAGTTGGTGAGTAGAATATATTATCTATTAAAAATGGCATTATATCAAACATGTAAAGTTAAATAGTTAATTTATAAGTTATAAAATAAATAAAGAATGAATGGCCATTTGATCTCCATAGAATTTGTTCCAGTTATCATTCATATTTTTTTTTATTTTGGAATTAGAAAAGTAAATTCAGACATCTTTCTTAAATATTGGAAATAAAAAACAAGAGCCAGAGTTTTATAAAAACTTTCAAACTGAATTGTTACAATTAAAAATAATATGCTAATAACATTGATTGGTAAGAAGTGATTTAAAAGTTGTATCCCCTATTTTATATTAGAATACACATGTATATGTTCATTTATTTTATGTATATTTTCAATATTAAATTAATTATATCTTATGAGAATATAATAGTACGGACATATGGATTTAATAAATTTATTATTGACAAATAAAATATTACTAGGCTATAAATGTCAGTGTATGCACACATATGCATGGGTACCCATATCTGTTATAATCAGTTGTATTACATATGTTTTATTTAAAATGATTTGGATTTTTTATTAGTTTACTGACAAATGTTAATTTCATGTTATTATATGGACACATTTGTATGTTAATATATGTGTCTGTCCACAAACTTATATTGAAATATCTGTAAATTGCACTATTATAGCATCTTTTTGTTATTAATAATTAAAATCAGAATGATGTATCTATATTTATAGAGTACATAAAAGTCCCTTAATTTTTTTATTATTTCTGATTAATAAATGTATTGACTATTGTTTTAAGTTATTCCAGTGGATTTATTTCATACTAAAGTTAATTAAAAATATCATTTGTTGTTATTTTTTAGTTTACAAACACAGTCCCTTGAATTTTTGCTTCCCAAGGTAGCCTGAGCAAGAGTAGTTATTTTATATAAATGAGAAGGTTCGTGTTTGTGTGTGGACATCTAGATAATTCTCTGGATGATGCAAAGATATATTTTTTTAAAATCCATTCAATGAATTTTATTTTTTAAAGAAAATTGACTTTATAGTTGACATGTGCAATTATTGTATTTTATGGACAAAGCATTGATGGTGATGCAGCTTGTAACTTACAATTATTGTTATAATTACTTAAAGTTTTTTTACTTATTCATTTTATTTTTGGTGATTATTTATGTTAAATGATTGTGTTCTTTTATATCCCCATGATTATTGCCATTTTTGTACCATTATAAATGATGACCAACCGTGGGCTTGATGGTGATCGAGTACTATTGGTCACTACTAATAAAAATTACCATACAATTTGGATCACAAATGTAATAATATCATAGAAAAAAGTCTGTATTTTATGCAAAATTAATATTAAAAAAATTATTACGAAATATGTGACAAGAAAATATGTAAAAATTTGTTTACTTAATGATTATTTATACATTATGGAATGATGATTTTGGTATGTAAATGGAAAATGTTCATATTTAAAATAGAACAGAAACAAAGAATTTTTAGTCATCGGATTGGACTTTGACTGCTGAACTTCGTTTATCTATACCTTCAGTACTCATGATGGACAAAGGATTTTGTCATATGCTTGACAATGCAATGTTTTCATGCAGCTCCATAGTGTGTTCTATCTCAGGCTCTGTTCCAACTTACTTTAATATTTATATTTACATGACTCTAAGTCTCATAAATGAGTAAGAAATATTGACAGATTTTATGGACAGTTAACATAAGCCTGTAGACTGTAATTTCAGCCTCGAATACTCAAAGGAATAAGGCTTTGCAAACGTTTATTTCATATCAAGAGTTGTAAGTAACTCATAGCATTTAAATTGATGCAACTCTCTTGGTGTTATGCTGAAGTGATATGTACTTATGTGCAGTAACTTAATTCTTAACCTATTTCAGAATTTCAAGTCACTATTCATTCTGTTAGCTGTCAGATCTCTGGAAAAATTGGTGAGGATATGGTTTAAAGTATGAAAATTTTTAAATTATATATGTATATTATAATAAACTAAAGATCAGCCTTTCAAGCTAACATACATGTGCTTTTTATGAATGTTAATAATAATAAATGAATACTTTCATTTTCAACACAAGATAAAGTCTTTGCGAACGAATAAATGAATCACTTATTCATTCAACCCAAATGCTTATATATGGGCAAATGTTAAGTACTGGATATGAAAGTGATTCATTTATTTGTTCACAAAGACTTTATCTTGTGTCGGAAATGAAAGTATTCATTTATTATTATTAACATTCGTAAAAAGCGCATGTACGTTAGCTTGAAAGGCTGATCTTTAGTTGATTACAATTTATAAACATAGCTCTATATAAATAAATGTCTCATTTACATATGTATATTATATAAAATATTGTTAGGATTCTGTTTTTCTTTTCTTCATGATGAGAAATATGAGACAGCAATGTCTCATGGCATGCAACAATATACTGTATGTGTGCACATATACATATATAATGTTGGAAGGAAAAATAGAAATGTAAGCAAACAACATTTTTTGTAGATATTTATTTAAAATATATACATTGGAATAACAGATTAATGGTTAAATAATAATTTTGATATTTAAAATTATTATAAATTATATCAAACATTAAAAAAGGTCTACTTAAGTACTTTAATTCTGATTTTGATAATTAAAAAATCTAAAATCAGCATGTTATAATAGATAATAATTATAAAACTCTCCCATTTATTTTTAATTGAACTAAGTAAGAATTTTTTTAAAATTAAAACTATATTTGATAAATGATAATTATTATAATATACTTTGATTTTAAATTCTACAATACGATTTTGTTCGAAGTATTTAAAAATTTTTAGATAAAATATGTTTTTATTAATATGAATTTAAAAACCATTAAGCATCACATGATCACATTTCCTATACTAGCACATTAATTGTTGATAAACAGAGCAAAACTCTCCATACAGTATTGCCACCTGTGCTAAACAGAGTAATCAATGGATGCCAGAAGGCTTGTGCATCAAATCCCTATCTAATGCCTACTCATCCAATATCCCCAGACTAGTTTCTGGCTTGTGGCCTTCGTCAGTGAGGAGCTTTGGATCTGAGAGCACTGCATCTAGATCTTAGGATCTAATGCAACCCTCTAGCAACCACCTTTTATCTCTACTTAACTACAAAACTATGAGAATGAAATTGAAAACATAAAAAATATTTTCAATCTAAGCTCAATAGCTTATATAGTCATATGGGTCTGAACTCAGTTCAGCACCCATACATTTTGGTATCTTTGGCTCTTTTACAACCATAGCCACCACTATCCTATTAGGCAGGATTGGTGTTAAACCATTAAGCATCACATGCTTTCCTCTCCCCTCCCGTGTTCCATTAAGCATCACATGTTTAGCACAGGTGGCAATACTGTATGGAGAGTTTTGCTCTGTTTATCAACAATTAATGTGCTAGTATAGGAAATGTGATCATGTGATGCTTAATGGTTTAACACCAATCCTGCCTAATAGGATAGTGGTGGCTATGGTTGTAAAAGAGCCAAAGACACCAAAATGTATGGGTGCTGAACTGAGTTCAGACCCATATGACTATATAAGCTATTGAGCTTAGATTGAAAAATTTTTTATGTTTTCAATTTCATTCTCATAGTTTTGTAGTTAAGTAGAGATAAAAGGTGGTTGCTAGAGGGTTGCATTAGATCCTAAGATCTAGATGCAGTGCTCTCAGATCCAAAGCTCCTCACTGACGAAGCCACAAGCCAGAAACTAGTCTGGGGATATTGGATGAGTAGGCATTAGATAGGGATTTGATGCACAAGCCTTCTGGCATCCATTGATTACTCTGTTTAGCACAGGTGGCAATACTGTATGGAGAGTTTTGCTCTGTTTATCAACAATTAATGTGCTAGTATAGGAAATGTGATCATGTGATGCTTAATGGTTTAACACCAATCCTGCATAATAGGATAGTTGTGGCTATGGTTGTAAAAGAGCCAAAGACACCAAAATGTATGGGTGCTGAACTGAGTTCAGACCCATATGACTATATAAGCTATTGAGCTTAGATTGAAAATATTTTTTATGTTTTCAATTTCATTCTCATAGTTTTGTAGTTAAGTAGAGATAAAAGGTGGTTGCTAGAGGGTTGCATTAGATCCTAAGATCTAGATGCAGTGCTCTCAGATCCAAAGCTCCTCACTGACGAAGGCCACAAGCCAGAAACTAGTCTGGGGATATTGGATGAGTAGGCATTAGATAGGGATTTGATGCACAAGCCTTCTGGCATCCATTGATTACTCTGTTTAGCACAGGTGGCAATACTGTATGGAGAGTTTTGCTCTGTTTATGAATTTAAAAAGTTATTGTTTTTTTCAATCAAGATAAAAAAATTTACTTAGTTATTGTGTTTTCAAATTACTCCATATACTATAAAAAGTGGGTTTAAAAGAAAAATAGGGACATAATTATATTGAAAACATAAGGCAGACATTAAATGAAAGTCAGCTGCTGCGAGTTTTATGTCAGTCGAGTTTGAACTCACATAAAAGTAATGGATAGCATTGCTATTATTAAGAGCCCATATGTGAGTAGTAGACTGCTTGCCTGACTGAAGTCCATCAAACTAAATAGTGTAAATGGGCTGACTGATCATCAACATTTATCTAATAAATGCCCAATCTGAAATTGTCAATAAAAAGTCTATTGCTCTATTATGGATATGATCAAAATAAGCCAGCTAACTGAGAGTCTACCATGCTAAATTTTATACGTATGCTATTTCATCTATATGCAAAAGAGCACAAATATGGCTATATATTGTAATGTGAATGTGAGATGTGAGTTATAAAAGCTACATATAGCTCACATCATGTATGTTTTTAAAGTGTATTTTAAAACACAAATTTGTAAAAATAAAAAGATTGCTTCTTTTTTTTTTTTTAGAATAAAACAGTTCTTAGCAAGAGAGTGGGTAATATAAAGTTAGGAAAATTAAAAATAATTCTTAAGTAAATATTGAAACTGGCTCTCCCTTTTTATAAATTACAGAAAAAAAATGTATGTATGAAAATAAAAATAAAATAATAACAAATAAATGTAAAAATTAAAACAAAAGTTAATTTTTAAAAAGAAAAACTTTTAAGTGTAATTAGTAAAAGATAAAATAAAGTACAACAATTAAATTAATTAAAACCACACAAAATATTTCATCGATGATGAGATAATTAGATTAATCTTGAAGTGAGATTAGATAGCTGAAAAATGCAAGAATTAATTAAATTTGATCTCAGTCATGATAAAAATAAAACAATGGGTGAGAGAAATATAAAAGAGAGAAGAGAAAATAAGAATATGCAGAACAAGAGAGATTGTTATATAACATCAGAGTATAAGTGATATTGTTATTACTATAAACAATCTGCCATGATAGAATTACTATTGAAAATAAAAAAGAGAAGATGGTGAGAAAAGGGTTGTTGGAAAAGCTGTTCATGTTTCCAGTATGCCCATTCCTTGACCCATTCATCACTGAAGGCCAAATTATCAATGTGCATTGCTAAAGAACAGTAGGAGTGCTTGGCTACCCTTTGAGCCTGAGTCCTCAGTACCTATCAGATGTTTTCAAACTGAAACTAATGCCTGACCTGTGATATGTGAGCTGCCAATATTCTCTCTCTCCCATTGTCAATCTGAAGAACAGAAAGAAAAACAATAACCATTGATGGAAATAAAAAGGTCTACAGGTTCATAGTCAATAAGTAAAAGGAAACAAATATACAACTTCCCAAATGAAGGTGTCTTGTGCTATTAAAAAATCTGGGTAAATATATTTTTTCTCTTCACTATAAATGTCTAAACATATATGTGCCTACAGTTACCAACATAACTGCAGCTATCTCTTCACAAAATATTTTAGCCAACTTTGCAGCTAGATATTAGCCATCTGCTTTACAAAAATATTAAGACAACAACTATCTTCAAAAAAATTATTATCACATCTTTGCAATTGGCCAATTTGACCATCTGCTTCACAAAATATTAAAGCCAGATTCTTCTGGGCAGTTCAACTACAAGCAAAAACTGAACTGATATTTTTTACCAGTCCTTTTATAGAATTGGTTTGGGGTGATAACAGCAAAGTTAATTAAAAAAGTTTTTTTTATCTTTTCAAAAAAATCACTAATCATTTCAACACAACTTTGAAATTTACCAAAGGTGAGATATACATGTTTTATTTCAATCCTTTGAAATTTTTAATCTACAAAGATTTTTAACTAAATAATAGAAATGCATACAATCACTAATTAGAAATAGATATTTTATACAAATTTATTTAAAAAATTTCAAAAATAAACACTGCTTGTTTTTAAATTTCAAAATCAGAATAATCTTATATATTTAGACCTTTATTTAAAACAAAATATTTATTTCATAATAAAATTCTATTTTAAATTCAGAATTATTTAATCCTTTAAAGGATTATTATTCTCAGTGGAATGTAGAAAATATCTACAAAATTTTATGTCTATGTTTATTTTTACTTTTCCTTTATTATATATATGTTGAAATGAAGATTTTCATGGGTTGCATATCTAAAAGACATATTTTGCAGGTTTATCCATGTCAAAAAATTTAAATATTGATATACCAACATTTCAACTTGATCACACAGTAGATGACTTGTGAGATCAAGTTGAAACATCGGTATATCAATATTTAAATTTTTTAACACAGATGAACCCGCAAAATATCTTTTTTATATATGTGTATGCACACACATAATTATATTTTGCTGTGTGCCATGTAATTCAGACAGTTACAATATATACATATATATAGTGTAACGATCTAGAGATAGTGAGCTTAATGTAATCTGCGCTACAGGGCGCCATCTAGGTATTTGAACCTAGAAAAATTTATAAAGTAGGCAGATACGTAAGTCAAAAAAAAATTTTTTTTATTTTCTATATTTTGATATCCGGTCATTATCCCATTGTCATTAGCTCAGTGCAACAGCAGAGATTTATATTTTATTAAAAATTCTTATCTAAGAATATATAAAAAAGAATAAAATAAGCCACTGCCAATAATTATACACACAAACATTTATTAACACACATATAAATTTTGAATCATTTTAACATTACTTTTACTTTATAATTTTAACTTGATTTTAGAATTTGATTTTACAATTTTAATTTTTAAGAGTTTGCTTTTTAATTTTTATAAGTTCGCACAGATGGATTTATAAAATGTGTTTTTAATGTTGAGTATAGATCGGTTACATAGATTACACGGTTAAAAAAAACATTTCAAAATAAACATAAACAAACAAAATACAAAGTCATTGATACCATCAATTGCATAGGGAATATAAGAAACCCAATGGTATTCATCATAAGATACCACATTGACACCAATAACTTAAAAGACATCCAAATAAATATATTTTAGATACTCACCGTAAGGTATCATTATTTACCGAATGTCTATATATTTTAATCAAATATGAAAACCAAAAACATAATTAACCGATAACGAATCCATGCAAAGTATCAAGTATAAATAGACTACATAGATTTGCTATTAAAAAAAAATATTCTATCCTTTTCTAACCTTAGGCCAAAAGTTTGCAGCTAAACCAGCGTCAATTCATCTGATATATTGATGTGTTCAATGTAATACGAAATACTACAGCACAATTAGGTTAAGAGAAGAAATTGCTTCTCATCAGATAGGAACACTACATCTATCTGATGATAAGAGCAATAAAAAAACACTCCATAGGAAGGAACTGTGGTCTCCATCTTATAATTCCTCCCATAGGCAAAATGAGTGTGTGTGGCATATAAAGTGATTCTGCCTGTAGCGAATCTTGTACTACATCTACTAATTACACCAATATATCCAATACATTGACCTAATTCAACTATGAAACAAATAACCTAAGATTACCCTCCCCTAATATAACTTTACAAATCTATACAACCATTCACGCCTGACTTAAGTTTAACATTTATATAATTTAATTTAACGAAAAACAGAAATCATAATAAAAACTTAAAGAACAAAAAAAAATAAATGGAAATGATTTTACAAAAAAGAAATACATCAAATAAAATTATAACTAATTTAGTCAGATAGAAATTCTTCTATTTAAAATATTGAAACATTTAGCATTTAGAGTTCTTTTGTTTAGAAATGTTCATTAATTATATACTTTTTACTGTTTTGAAAAATGTCCGTAGTCTCTGATTTCTTGTAATGGAAGATGTTAATTTCCATAAAGTCATAAGGAGATCAGTGTGCAGTTAACTGTTGGTCCTTTATGGTTGATGGTAATATTGGAAAATGATGTTTCATTTCTTTTTGAACAACTGAAGGAATTGAAAGTGCGTCTTTCAATCCCTTCTCCTCCAACCCTCTCCAACCTAACACATATCTGTCCTCTCTGTAATCTATTAAACCAATATTTTCCTTTTATATTAATTTTAAGGATTCAATTGACATTATGTCATTGATGTGATGGTCCTTTCACTGAGGTCCAATTCCATTGTTTTTATCTCCTATCTGACCTTTGCTTATACATTTTAAATGCCCAAGGGCTAGTTTATATTTAACTAATTAAAACAATCATTTCCATTTTTTGATTAATTAATGTGTTTTCCAAACTTAAAGATATATTTTTATTTCTAAATCTTTTTGAGTTTTTGTTTTTAAAATATCTTTTCTATTTTTAATAACGTTTTATTTTAATAATTTTTTTTTTTTAAATTTTATCAAACAAGCAGTTCAGTTCAGAAATTAATTGAGTCAGTTAAGTCAAGAGAGGACAATCAGTTGAATTAATTGTATCCAGAAACAAAATGCAGTGCTCAGCAGCTTTCCGGAACACATGTTTTCTCCACAGTCTGATGTCTGATGAAAACAGCAAGATCTGCCTGTGAAATAATGTCAGCATAACAACTTGGAAATCTCCATCAATATATAATTGTCTTCAATAGTAATAATCATGAATAATAAGGAAACTCATCAAGGAAACATCCTAGCCAGCTGGAAGTATTCATAATGGAAATATTCTCACCTAAAGTAGCAACCAAATAAAATAAAGTTCTACATCTACATTCAAAATCCTAGGTAATAATATTTCATATTTTTGTAATAGCCATTGCATTGCATTAATTTGTAAAGCCTCCAGAGACAAGTAATTTGAACTCTATTAAGCATGCATAAAATGAACTATTGATGTGTGTGATTGTGAATGCTATATGATTTTATAGACATCAAATATTATTTGTGCTATATTATAGTGTGTTAATTTAAAATATGCGTGTATTATATCAGATTTAGAAAATGTTTGAAATAGTAAATGTTAGTTAATAAACTGTCTTTAAAATTAAACTTTATTTGTCAGTCAATTCTTTTTATCAATTCTTTCACCACTAATTATGTATAATCTGTTAATGATTACAAGTAACTGAGCTAGTCTATGGGTAAAACGTAGGCATTGAGTTAGTGGTCATTGCTCAAAGTGTGTTATTTATTTATTCTTGAATAGATAGCTGGCACCCATGTTTATACACAAACAAAAAGAAGTGCTTTGAACGTGGTGTTGAACTCAACAGCCGAGAAGAAGCTATGTCCTGGAAATGTAATGCTAGTTATATATTTTATAGCTATCGTTTGGACATAAATATTCTCCAAATATGTTCTTCTCTGCCTAAGAGGCCGGTGTTTTGAAAGACACATATTTGAACCTGGTACAAATGGCTATACCCAACTTGGGGCTCAACGTAAGAAACAATAGTAACTAGATACTATCTTTCTTGTTCGAAAAATTTTTATACAAAAGCTAAATTACATATGTAAAAGTGTTTTAATTTTAAAAAAAAGAATTGACCGAAAACTTTTTTTTCTTTAAATGAAAAGAGATTTATGCTATTTACATTATTTAAAATAAATCATTATTTTAAATCAGAGACAATTAGATGTTTGGGCAGAGTTAAAGCATTAAGATTGGGTAGACAAATGGATGAAAAGAGGTGGAGTCAGAATGTGTTTCTGTCTTACTAAGAAAAATAAATAAAAAATAATAATATTTGATTTGTTAATGCAAAAGATAATTTTAAAAAAAAATACAAAGTAATAGCATAACTATGAATAAAGAAATGGAGCTGGAAGAAAGCCCAATATATTTTAAAAATCCCCAGTTAGTGGAAAAAGAGAAAGAAGTATCTGAGACATGAATGATGATGAAAATGATGATGAATATGATGCAGGAATTTGAACAAAGTCAGCAAGAAATCAAAGCAGAAATACGAGAAATCAAACAAAGTCAGCAAGGCCTCAAAGAAGAATTGTATCAGAAATTTAAACAAAGCCAGTTAGAACTCAAAGCAGAATTGAAGGAAGAAATTAGTCAAGTTAAAGGAGAAATTAAGAAACTCAGAGCAGAAGTAAGAGAAATAAGACATGAAATTACAGAAAACTTAGAGATAAATCAAGAAATCCTAGAAGCAGATTTTGTCAAGGAAAATCAGGAAGTTGAGGTCATGGAAGAGGTAGAAATTGAATTAGAATCAGATAGCATTGTGACAGATAAAGTAGAAACAAATGTATATCAATAAATAGAAGAGAGACATAAGTTCAAGGTAAAACATAGTGTAGAAGTGTTTTTACAAAAATTTAAAAAGGTTAATGTAAAAGTCCATGTTCATGTTAAATGGAGATTTAAAACAAAGAGAAAGCATAAAAAAATATTCACCGTTAGGAAAAATATGGAGGTCTGTGAAGCTTTAAAGTTTTTTAATTTAAGGCAGAAAATAGAATGAAAAGGGAAAGAGATAAAGCAATAAATTTTAATCTAAGGAGAGATGTGAAAATATGGAGGATAATTTATGTTAGTGAGTTAGTAGAAAGAAAGAAGGAACTGCCTGACATAGTTTAAAAGTTAGTAAACGAGTGGAATAGTAAAAGGAAATAAACAAAAAGGAGCGGAAATGGACAATGAGCATGAATATGATTATTCTAATATCAATAATTTAATAAATGTAAATCTGAAACTTCTATTTAAAACTAAAATAATAAATTAAAAATAAATGAATAATGATCAATTAAAAGTAAAGTTAAAATCAGGATTTGTTTAAGTAATAATAATAACGGAGGCTTCATAAAATAAAAGATTTTGTTTCTCTCCACGCACATATTAATTAAGAAAAATGTTTGTAAATAAATAAGTAGGTCAAATAGTTAAGATAAAATCAAGTTAAATAATGGTTTAAAAGTAATGTTTGTAGAATTAAATAAATCAAGTATTCATGTTAAATAAATAAATAAAATATCTGTAAAAAAAAAAAAGTATATCTGTATAATAATGAATCGTAATAAAGTAAATAGTTTTTGAATATACGCAAGTTAATAAAAGCTGAATAAATTAAATGGTTTAAAAATAATATTGAAATATAAATAAATATGTAAACTAATTAATGTCCATGATGGTTTAGAATAGTATTGTAAGATTAAATAAATATGTAAAATAATGTTCGTAACAGTTTAAAGATAATATTATAAGAGTAATGTAAATAAATATTTAAATAATGTTAGTAAGGGTTATAAATAATAATGTAATATAAATAAATATGTTAAAGTAATGTTCATGTGTACTTAAAAATAATATTGAAAGGTGCATAAATATAAATAAAAGTCAATATAAGTCGTATTAGGAAAGTATCAGGGTTTGAAATTAAGGGAAGAGAATATGATAAGTTTAAAGCTGTTGACTGGATAAATTTTAGTACCCGTAATGGATTTGCAGGGATCATTTTTCTTTTAAAATGCACACTGGTGACATCCAGAGTAAGCCACAAGTCACTTTTCAGGGGAGAATCCCCATATCTCGTACCTCATTTTCCAAAGCATAAGTCAGAAATGGACAGTTGAAAATTCCTGCCATTCACAGTGACCTCTTCTTAGCCAAAGTCCGATCAAGAGAATCAGCAATCATATTCCAAAGCATAAGCCAAAAATGGACAGTTGAAAATTTCTGCCATTCGCATCAACCTTTTCTTAGTCAAAATCCAATCAAGAGAATCGGCAGCCGAAGCTTCATTTATAAAAGATCCCTGTGCCACAAATTTAGTTTGTCCTCGTGGTGACTATCCAGGACTCAGAACATTGTAAGCAATGTTACCAGCATCGAAAGAAAAAAAGTATCATTGGATATTGCCCTTAGTATGGAAAGCAAAAGATATCAGAAAGCAAACTTAGAAAAAAAATAATAAATTAAGAATTAAAGTTGTCAGAGATAAAATGGTCAAAAAAATGATGCATTTTATTCTCAAATGGGGACAGTGTAATGTACCAATATTGATATTGGCACATATAATTTTATCTAAAAAAAATTATTAAAATAATCTTTTGTAAAAGAAAAATGTAAAATTAAATGTTGAAGAGTTTATTACAGTTTGTTTTCGAAAAGATAAGAGTCAAATAGTTGTCTATCATTAGTTTTTGAAATAAAAGTTAGAAAATAATTGACTAAAAGGGGAGGGGGGGTTTGGTTACAAAAGTTAAACTAAAAGTTTTATAAAATGGAGTAGAATCTATTATTATTAGTTGAAATATAATTTAGAGTTTAAAAAAATACAAATCTCATTCCATTCGAATTAAAGAAAAGTAATCTTAAAACTAGTTATATATGTGCTTATATATGTGCGATGGTAAATAAAAATAAATGTATGCATATTAAATAAATATTAAAAAATAAATGAAAGTTGTCATTAAAAAACAAAGTGATGGCTATTAATTAAAATATAAAACAACATGTTTTGCATGGCTATTATTAATTAAACGATCTTCCAAAACACTTTGTCAAAGGATTATCAATGAAATTTCGACAACAGATATTGCCAGAGGATATCGAAAAGAAAAACACTTCACAGGTATAAATAATAAAAATTTTATCAGACAAGAAGTTCAGTTCAGAAATTAATTGAGTCAGTTAATTGAGTCAGTTAAGTCAAGAGAGGACAATCAGTTGAGTTAATTGTATCCAGAAACAAAATGCAGTGCTGAGCAGCTTTTGGGAACACATGTTTTATCCACATTCTGATGTCCGATGAAAACAGCAAGATCTGCCCATGAAATAATGTCAGCATAACAACTTGGAAATCTCCATCAATATCTAATTGTCTTCAATAGTAATAATTGTGAATAATAAGGAAACTCATCAAGGAAATGTCCCAGCCAGCTGGAAATATTCGTAATGGAAATATTCTCACCTAAAACAACAACCAAATAAAATGAAGTTCTATGTCTACATTCAAAATCCTAGGTAATAATATTTCATATTCTTATTTCTATAATAGCCATTGCATTGCATTAATTCGTAAAGCCTCGAAAGACAAGTAATTTGAACTCTATTAAGCATGCATAAAATGAACTATTGATGTGTGTGATTGTGAATGCTATATGATTTTATACACACCAAATATTATTTGTGATATATTATAGTGTTTTAATTTAAAATATGCATGTATTATATCAGATTTATAAAATGTTTGAAATAGTAAATGTTAGTTAATAAATTGCCTTTAAAATTAAACTTTATTTGTCGGTCAATTCTTTTTATCAATTCTTTCACCACTAATTATGTATAATCTGTTAATGATTACAAGTAACTGAGCTAGTCTATGGGTAAAACTTAGGCATTGAGTTAGTGGCCATTGCTCAAAGTGCATTATTTATTCATTCTTGAATAGATAGCTGGCATCCGTGTTTATACACAAACAAAAAAAAGTGCTTTGAACGTGGTGTTGAACTCAACAGCCGAGAAGAAGCTATGTCCTGGAAATGTAATGCTAGTTATATATTTTATAGCTATCGTTTGGCCATACATATTCTCCAAATATGTTCTTCTCTGCCTAAGAGGCCAGTGTTTTGAAAGACACATATTCGAACCCAGTACAATATATATATATATATATATATATATATTATATATATATATATATATATATATATATATATATTACAATTCTCATTTTATTCCAAATCTTCTACAATTGATACAATAACACTTATATATATATATATAGTCAATTCTTTGATAATTGCAATCTTAACTATTTTTAATCCTAATTGCCCTTCATACAGAAACATATTTAATTTACGGAAAATTTATATATTTTAATATCTTTAATAAAACTGTAACTGAATATAAGATTGAGTTAAATGTTTTAAAATATTCACATTTTATTGCAAAAGTCCTTTCTTCATAGTGTAATAAAAATTGAATGGATGCTTTATTAAATAATAATCTTAATTATAAATATTAACTGATTCTCTTTAGCTGGAATAGTACCAATTTCTTATACCTCACTAGTTTTGTTTTGTTTATAACTTATGAAACTTGTTATACATTTTTAGACAATTTTTTTACATGCCTACTCATATATATATATATATATATATATATATATATATATATATATATATATATATATATATATATATATATTAAAATAGATAGTTTCATAATACAGGGATAAACCATTCTTCTTTTATTCCTATGACATGGACTTGAATCTGAGCCAGATAAGTCTGACATTTTTTTCATATTCTAATCAAGCATACCTTATATACTTCTATTTAAAAGTCCATAGCCATATAATAAACCGAAGATGAAAAACCATTCAATTTTTTACCATTCAGTAATTAGTCAGCTGGGGAATAGTGGCTTGGCTACTAATAATTATCTAAGACGATTATTGTAAAGACCTTGGCTATGCAGTGAAGTATTTATATATGTATTATCTATATGTATTAAACAAAAATATGTTAAATCTAATAAATTAGCTTTTTTTTTTTAAAAAAAAAAAAAAAACTAAATGGAATATAATTAAATAAAAGTAATAAACAATTAGATAGTCATTATAAAAATACTACTAATTGATCATAAAAGTACTTTAAAATTATATAATATATTCAACTAAATAAAATGAATGAGATAAATAATTACTTAAATAACATGGCCAATTATATGTTTATTTTTGTTTTACTCGTTATTCTAATGAGATCACCGATTACTTACTTTTCGTCAGATGTATGTTAAATTTATTATTTAAAGTCAAAACTATTTTCAATTTAGAATTTTAATTGCCTTTTAATTAACCGATAATAAAATTTTCTTTCTTTGTAAAGTAATTATTAAATTTATTTTAATTAACAAGAAGAATTAAAATTATTGATAAAGCAATATAAAGGAAAAGAAAATTAAAAACAAAATTAAAAAAAAATCTTAAATTATTATTAATTTTACATTTTATTTTAAATAATATATTTGTGGAAGACTATATGTGTGCTTGATAACTTCATTCTCAAAAATATATCCATTGTTGAAGTACAGAATGATGAAATTCTGGTAAAATTTTAAGAAGCAGCAGACATATGTTTTTAAAATCATCAATTATTTTGAACAAATAACATATGTATATGATGTTAAAAAATTATAAACATGTAATGTCTGGTAATGTAGATAGCAAATTATTCAGTCTTTCCATTCAATTAAATAAAATAATCGAGCAGTTTTTCAGGAAATCATAAACGTTTCAGTACTTGGAACCCTAATTCTGCATTAAACATTGGGAATTATTAATCACGTGGAAAAACTTCATCCAATTATTTGTTCTCTTATTGAATGAAAAATAAAGCATGGCTTGCTATTTTTATTATAAATGCATATTTATCAATTATTATTCCAATAAACCATTCAGCAACTTTAATATTGTTCAGCAATTAATGTTTCTTCTAGATCGTGTCTGATTAGAGAAATATTAAAATACTTTAGTTGCTTTACACTTGCTTACTTCCAAGTCACACCATGTTGCATTCTCATATATATATATATATATTTTAAAAAATTACAATATTTTACCTAAAATAAAAGTAAACAGAAACTAAAAGCAATTCTGATTTTTCGATTAATCTATATTTGTGAAACAATATACAAGCGTATTTATATTAATAAGTGTAGCTCTTATATTAAATGCTGTAAACTTTAGGGTTGATTCCATTTCAAGCTTTTATTATGTTTATATAATTGATGTTGATATATTTATTTTATTCTTAATGTTAAAACATTCATTGAAATTTATTATTTTTATGTTTATTATTTATTACATTTAAGCCCCTTTATGTATCAGTCATCTTCATGGCGATTTATTTTTATCATTATTTAATTATTATTTTTCACTTTCATTTTCAATTTCATTTTCTATATACTAATGTTTTGTTTGTGATTTTATGTATTAATTCTGAAAATGTAGTGAGATTTGGCTATATGAAAATGAAATTTTTAGAGTTAAAAAATAGTCTTTTATCTGTATGTTATCATTATATTATATAATATATCAATTGACCAAAGACTTTACACTTTACATTATAGACATATATAAAACAAGATGATTAATATATAAACATATAAACAAATAAACTATCTCATCAGTATATAGTATTTCATTCTACAAATGTGACACTTTCAAATGATCCAAAAGGCAATAATCTCTACTTTTACATCAGCAAAAATGCATGTAATTTTATTCAAGAGTATAAAAAAGTATTGTAAACAAAAGATTTGAAGATATAGTAAGGATGTTATATACAATGACTGGATGAAATTAATCTAAAAAGACCAACTTATTTAAAATATTTGTAGCACATCATTCATTAATAAATGTTTCTCTATTAAAACTGGTTTTTTAATTGAGCATCATCTATAAAACATGAACCAATTCTTTTCTGTTTGAATTAAAGAAAATCTGTATTCAACCAATTATTTATTTGTATATAAAAAGTTTATTTAGTTTAAAGAAATGAATGGAAGTTTTCAATAACTTACTTTTATGTTCATTATAGATTATAAGGTATATTAACACCATTATAATTCATTATTTATGCATATGATGAATGACATACTGACATATCCTGACCATTAATTATTCAATAAGTTTAGTCATTATTTTATTAGAAAAGAAATGGTTAGAACCCTCTGCACTTGCTACATATATATGTCAATTGATTGCACTTGTGTTAAATTAGATTCCCTTGCTCATTTGTATAATAATAGTTGTGCTGCAGTACACATTAAGCAGAATATATGTATATATATATGTTAAGATGGGGTTCACCAAAAGCACCGAAAAGTGTAAGATGAAAAAGAAAAAGACAAAGAAACCTCGCCCCCCCGACAGGAAGGGGCCCCTCGGGGGAAGAGAAGAAAAGACAAAACGCCCAGGAGAAAGCAGAGAGGGACGGAAGCCAGCAGAGAGAAAAGGAGGAAAAAAAAAAAAAATATATATATATATATATATATATATATATATATATATATAAATATATATTTCTAACATAAGACACTTTTACCAATATTATCCTTTTCTCTTATATTCAGAATGACTGTAGTGATATTGGAAAACTTATTGGAAAAGCTTATTGTAAATGATTACAAATCCAAGAAAAATGTAAGAACAGTATTTCTTGAATAAGGATAAAAATATTTACTTTTTAGTTTGGATATTTAACTTATATATTTTAACTATAACATTAGACAAATAATAACATTCAACAATTCATTGTTTATGGGTTTTTTTTATTACTGTCCTGATCATTTCATGTAGTGTAAAGGAGTGGACTCTAAAACTTAAGTCTATAGTTTGTGGTTTCACTTCCATCATTTGTAGTGCTCAAACATTTTAATAACAATATTATAATAAAATCACTCAAAAATGAGTATGGCTATTCCAACTCCCCCACCCCCAAGAGAAAAAAGAAGAGAGAAAGAAGAAAACTACTGTAGAAATGAGTTTTGTGATGATGATACAGTCCAATCTGTCAACCAAAAATTCATCCACATATAAACATGCTGGTTCATTTATCTGTTTACTTAATTTTTTATGATGTTACCTTTTAGTTTAGTCAACAGAAAACTTTTTTTAAAAATACTTAATATCATGTCTAATTGCAGCTCTCCAAGGCATTCTATTCTCTACAATATTTTCAAAGAAAAAATGTTCATTTCACTTCTTTAGAATGTCTTTGAGATAATCCTTATAATGTAAATGGGGTTTACTTTTCCTACAAAACCCATGTTCAAGTTCACCATAAAATACCATTTTAGGAATACATCCATTGTTCATTTATTTTACATGTGAAAACTAATGATGGGGTGCTTTTGCAATAGTGGACTTAATGATAGCATATCCAGCAAGCTGAAGAACATATTGACTGGTATTATGATTTTGCCATTAGATTTTTAAAATTGTACCAAGCATTTTTAAACAATACTTTCTAATACCTTTATATTATACTGATATCCAGGTTTCACATCCATATAATAAACTATGTAAAATAACAGCTCTATATATAGCTAACTTAGTTGGAATAGTAATTTACCTACAATGAAATCTTCTATCTTTAAATTGTTAAAAGCAGCATAAACACCTTGGATTGTAAATCAACCTATCTATTTATAAATCTACCACAGTATTTAAACTAGTTTACATTCTCACATTGAAAACTAGCCAAACTAAAAGTTGCTGAAGATTTTTTTTTTATCATTGGCTAATAAAGAACTTGACTTTATAAAAAAATAATTGGTAATAAATTGAAAGGTTGCTATTCTTTCACATGCACCTACTGTTGTTTCTCAGACAGCGAATCAATGTAAAATGATGTTCTACAAGAGCTTGAAGTGATATGAGATTTTAAAAAAAAAAAAAATTATAGAATATTATAATTTTATATTATTATTTTTATTTAATTAAATTTATATATATATATATATATATATATATATATATATATAAATATATATATATATATATATATATATATATATATATATATATATATATATATATATAATATATATTTAAATCATTGTTGAAATGATAAAATAAAAAAACATAAATATTTATTAATACCCATTTATTTTTTTAATTTATAAAATTAAAAAAAAAAATCTTAAAATTATTAAAACACAAATTTCAAAGATGTAAATATAAATTATCAACCATGAAAATAAATTATTTCTATATCAAAAGTTTGTTATAATAATATTAAAAAAAAAAAAAGTTGGTCTGGTCTTTCAAATGACACAACTATTGTTTCAGACCACTGTTTAACATCTGATTGGCTGTCTGAGAAAATTAATTAATAATTTGAAATCTTTATAAATTGCATTTAAAATATTAAGAACTGTTTGTAAATCATCTTTTAAACTGGCAAAAATAACACAAGCATCATTCTCCTATAAATTCAGAATTTCAGAAAATGAAATTCTTGTTTTAGCTTTTAATGATTCAAATTAAAAATTCCACCATCAAACCTTTATTGTAAATCCATCCCTGTTTGTTTTAGCCACTTATAAACAAGAGCAAGTACACAACGTTGTCTAACACTATCATTTTAAATGCCTCAGATCTTCCACCTCTATAATACATTCTCTCATTTCATCATGTAAAAGCTGTATAATACGAATAAATTTTAGTGTAAAATCAATTAACTTCAAAATAATGCCATAGAACTGTTCCATTTACTAAATCAAATGCCTTGACCACATTAGTAAAAGTAACATATATTTTTTTTTATTTGTTCCCAACATTTTTCTTGCATTTTTCTGACAACAAACATCTAAATAATAAAATATTTGATTATTTATTATTTATTAAATGTCTATCCAACACTGATTTATCTATACTGCCAGAATACTTCTAGCTTATAGCCTTTGGCAATAAATATTATCTATTGATTACTCAAGCTTACAATAGATGGCAACGCTGAAATAGAACTAATAGTGTTTGCTTATAAAAACAAAAATATTATTCCAATCTAAAAAAACCATCAAAATTATCAGTTTGTATAAATAAAAATAAAATTAGCTGATAATTTATCTTTTGTTCTTTTTATGAAGAAAATGAAAAGGGAATATGTAAATATATTTAATGAAATTGCAAAACCTTTAATAAAAATTGTAGGAAAGAGAAATAACAATGAGTTCTGAAACCTATGTATTATTACACATGTTTTAGCTAATAAGAAAAGTGTTCAAGTCGATGCATATAGATGAAGATAAGACTAGGGTTTGATTTTTAAGTATAATCTTAGTAATTATATTGAGGCAAAAAATCTAGGAATCTAGATAGTATTATGCATAAAAACAGCAATATTATAAACCATATAGCCTAACATTTATTTTAAGATTTCAAAGTTAGAACTTCACAGTAAATTCTACAGAGCTTTTACATTATTAAGATGCATAAAAACGATTGCACTAATACTACTGAATGTAATATTTATGCATGCTACATACAGACTTATAAAATAATAATTATTTAGAAATGTATAAACATCATTATGTAATTTTACCAAAAAAAGAAAAGCCTTCAATTATTTAAAACATAAGTTTCAGTTGTTTTTTGAAATCCAAATTAAAATTAGGCTTAATAATATTTTTTTTAAAATAAAAAACCTTGATTAACACAATAAATATTTACAATTTATACAAGTAATTAAACAAATGATAAATATTTTACAGTTTTGTATACCAAAACACAAAGAATTTGATATATTCCACTATTAAGACAAAAAGTCTGCAGGCAATTAATTAGTTATCCTAAACACAAGGAGATTGACTTGTATCACTGTACCAGAAGGAGATTCTAAGACATGCAACTCAAATGAGCAAAGCATGTAACAAAATGATTAATTGGCCCAAGGAATAAGCCACACATAAGAATTAAACCTTTATTCAAGAATCTCACACAGAGTTATTCCAGGACCACCCCAGATTCGATTCATCATCTTCCTTGGCAAGTATCTCAGACATTGACTGAAATAAGTTTCCCAATCGCTATAGAGTTTTTTCAGCCAGTTGAATTTCTTGTTGTCAAATATCATAGTACATCATATATACCATATTGTCTTAAGGGTATGCACAGTCACCATTGCATTGTGAGGGTTAAATTTCTCAATGTATTGACTAAGCAAAAGTTTTAAGTTTATGATTGGCCTGTGGAACACTTTAGCTCTTATCTGCCTAAATACTGAACAGTCTTCAAATAGATGCTGAAAAGTCTCATTACCAGATTTGCACAGTGAACAGACTGGGTCTAAATTCATATGTAGTCTTTCATTTAGAACCTTAGTTGTTGGAAACAAGCCATTCATTAGTTTGAAAACAAATTTCAAGTAGGATTGGGGTGCATATATAGAGTGGAACTTTTTCAACACATTTTTCTTTGATATATCCAACCATGCATTGCCATGACTTTTAAAATGATTACTTAAGTCTTTATATTTAATGTTTTCCAAACTGGGCACATTCATATCATTCTGTAGATCCCTAGAAGCAATGAACAGATCATCTATAAAAGATCTTCCTTTACATCCTATTTCATTAAAGGTGCTGGCAAGATCAACAGAAGGCCCAAGAAATTGACTTTTAATTAAGTTAATAAATGTACTTGCCTTGATGTAGGATACATATAGCCCTGGATCAATCAGGCCAAGACCTCCTTTTTCTTTTGGCATCTGCAAGGTTGATATTGAGATCCATCTTGAAGCTCTACCCCAGACATATTTCTTTGCAATCTGGTTTATTCTGAGTATTGTTTTGTTATGTAGGGCTACCCAGGGTGCATAGTATGCCAAAATCCCTGAAACAATGGAATTAAAAATTAACGCTCTTGTAATTTCATATAATTTAAGTGATGAGAAATTACTTATTTTATCTTCAATTTTTTTAATAATTAATTTATTCAAGTAAGTGTTCATTTTAGTCTTGGACATATATAATGGTATGCCCAAGAAAGCAGATGGGAGAGCCATAAAGTTAGATGGCATTTTTTTTACCTGTAGCTAACTGTCAGGCTGCAGACTTGATTGGTTGAATAATTGAGCCAGTCTCAGCCTGAAAATTTTCTAAGATATTCATCACAACTTGGATATTATAGCTGTTTTGAAATATTATAATAATATCATCAATGAATGCTGTGACAGCTACCTGCAATCCCAAGTGTGGAAGACAAAGGCCAGGTATGAGATTCTCAATCTTACAAACAAGAGGGTCTATGTAAACTGCAAACAGAAGAGCCGCAAGGGGAGAACCCTGTGGAATGCCCCTCTTAGGGATAAAAAAATCAGATCTTCTCATAAAGTTTTTAAGAGAGATTCTACTATTTTTAATATAGTTTTCAACTGCATTCACCAACCATATGTGATCTGGGATTAAAAGACGGAGGGACTGAATCAAATATGACCAATGGACCAGATCGAAAGCAGCCTTAAAATCTATTTGGGTAGCATAATATTGGGTTAAGTTCCAATCCCTTGCATATTTAATAGCCTCATGAATTTTTAAGGCAGCATTTACTGTATGTCTACTCTTAATGGCATGGTGGGCAGAAGAAATTCTAGTACTGATAAGGTGATGTAATTTTTTCAAGAGAATTCTAGCCAGAATCTTCGAATCAACATCTTCTACAGAAATATGTCTCAGTTCATCAATTGTTGGACTTTGCACTAATTTGTCTTTTTTAAGGCTAAAAATTACTCTGTTGCTAATAAAGGGCCACTCAATTCTCTCATAACACAACTGATTAAAAAATCTCCACATTGCAAATCTAAGAGCATAATCAAAATGTTTATAAACAGAGGCTGGGATTTTGTCATTTGCCATTACTGATTGTACCTTGAGGATATTAATTTCATCTTGAATATCCTGATTTATAATGTACTCTTTCTGTTCCCCAGATATGATACTAGTGTACTGATCAATGAAACCTGTACTTACGCCAAATTTGATTTTCAAATTTTCAAATATGTAATTATCAACATAGATTCCAGAGGCAATGCCATCATCATCCTTGGTGATACTGGCAATACCCCTAGAGTGGGGGATATATAATTTAGCATAGTTTATCATGGGTTTTGATAATTTACTCAAATTCGGAATTAATTTCCTGAGCCATATTGTATGAGCATCTTGATGCATAAGTTGATATAAGCTGTTGTATTCATCTTGTAAACTATTTATCAATTGATGATTAGGTCTGAGGTAGGTAATATTGCATAAGACTCTCTGAATTTCAGAGATTCTATTTTTCATTTGATTCATTGATAAAGTATTCTGTGCATTCTTATAACATATTCTAGAGAGATCTTTTTTAATTTTAAACCAAGCAATACAGGGTGGTAGGCCTGAACATTTTGTATAATAATTAATGACAGTCAATATAACTGATAATTGGTCAATCGAGAGCAAAACACCATCTCTAACATTTCTCCTAATAGAAAATCTATATTGATTATTGATTTGGTAATAGTTATAAAGAACTAACTTTACACAGAGGTGATCTGAAAATCCAACCAGAGGTGTATTAATAGTCGACTCATTTAGCTTATGCCCCGACACAAAGAATAGGTCTATAAGAGATGAGAATCTGCTATTAAAGAAGATATATGCATTATCTGGATATCTTTCATGTAATGAATATAGTGAAATTCTTTCATTTTATTTTGTAATGCAATAGGAAGAGATCAGAATGTACAATTACGGTCACCACCCATAATTATAATGCCTGGTTTTTGTAACAACTTATTTTGAACATTATGGATTATATTTGAAATATCATTACCCTTAGCTACAGAGTATACAGCAATCAGATAATGCAAGACTGCCTGATAAACAAAGGATACCACAATATAGTTTGTTTGTAAAGACAATAACTGAATATTTTCAATCTCTGAATGCATATATATTAAAACAGCTGCGCCTTGAGCAGGCCTATCATTAGGTTTAAAAAGCAAAATATTCTGTTGAGATAATTTATCAATTATATAACCATGTGTATTATGGTTAATTTTAGTCTCAGTTAAAATTACTATTTCATATTTTTCTTTAGATAAATAGTCAACAATTTTATCAACTTTACCTGGGCTATTTAATCCTCTAATATTAAGAGTTAGTATACTGAGGGATTTGTTCATAATTATTGGAGTAATTTGACCCTTTACCCACAAATATATCACTTATAGTTTCATTCATCATTTCATTTGTATCATTGTGATAACCAATTTTGATATTAAACTCAGAATTACTAGCCAACTGATCCAGCATCGTAGGGTTATTCTCTATAATATTGATATTTCTGTCAACTCCTTCTTCTGTATTAATTCCAGAAACAGTATTGTTATAAACACAATCAGTAACAGTATCACTATTGACCTCTATTCCTTCACCAAAATTTATATCAGAATTTATATTGTTGTTGATACACTCAATATCACTGAAACAAACAGATTCATCAACCTCTTGAGCCAAACTATTTACATAAGATGATGCTTCAGCAGGCTCAGAAGATTGGCTGGGACTCTCACATCAATGTCATCTCCATCACAAAAATTATTGTCAATATTTTCACAAAAATCATTATCAATATTTTTGTTAATATTACTATCAACAATGTCTGCCCATGTCTTAACATTATTAGTTCCACACAAATGATTGTTTCTATCGAACTTATTACATTTTACACAATTCCCAGTCACACACATAGCAGCTATATGACCAATTCTGTTGCATTTAAAGCACAAGGGGGTTCTTCTCTTCAAGATAATCAAAATTGGCATTTGGTCTTTGAACAACCTATGTGGTAGTTGATCTTTCACAATATCTTTTTTTAGTTTAAGGACAACTTTCCATGAGTTAGAGGGAATTTGGAAAGAGATACCTGGAGTCATCTCTTTCCAAATGTAATTACTTCAGCATAATTGGCTAATTGGGCTTTTAAAGAACTCTACATTAAAGTTAGGTGGTGTGTGAAAACCCTACCGAATACTAAAGGGTTAGGGTCTTTTGATACATAATATATCT